>CAUYSK010011182.1:0-14943 GCA_963575035.1 Avahi laniger | reverse complement strand
GTCCCTGACATATTTTCTTGCTCTGAATCTGCTCTGTCTGAAATTAATAAAGCTACTCTCACTTTCTTTTCCTAAGACAGCATTGCATATCTTTCTCTATCAATTTATTTTTAGTCTTTTATGTGTTTTTATATTTAAAGTGTGTGTGAGTATGTGTGTCTGTTGTGAGAACATTGACAGACCCTTTCTGAAATTTATATGAAAATGCAAATGGCCAAGAATAGCCATACAACAGAAAATCTTGAAGCAAAAAGCTGGAAGACTTATACTACAGTAATCAAGTTTACTACACAGGTACTCTAATTTTAAAAGTGTGGGTTTATTACTAATGAGAAGAAAAAGAATAAATGAACAGTACACGAGAAATAGCTCAGAAAGAGAATGACCCATACAAGATCACCTGAATTTTGACAAAGAAAACAATGTATAAAAGATACAAAGATGGTCTGTGTAATAAATGGTACATAATCATTTGGAAAAAAATTGATATAAAAATGAAACTTGAAAATACGAATTTTGTGCTTTTGGTTTCTAGTCTGGCATGGAAGGAGCTTGGAAGTGTTCAGTCCATTCTAACAAGGTATAAAAACATGAACAAACTTAAAAATCAACAACTCCTCTTAGATCCATCAGAGAAGAAAGGTCACAGAGAAAATTACCGATCCCCCCACCCTCAGTTTGGAGAGACAGGCAGAACTATTTGGAACTTCTGGAACTATTGAAATAATTGAAGAAACGAACACATAACCTTGCCCCTGTCTATCAGCTAATCTTTTTACAGCTCTTTGTTCATCTTTAAGAGACAGTTGGAAAACAATCTCAGCCTTATGAATGGCCAGACTCAATTTTACCATATTTTAAATCAGCATTGAAAGAGGCATTAAATTTTCAGAATAAGGATGTTTCTAATGGATCTGATTAACTACATTTCATCGATCCCTTTATATGTTGATGAAGGCACAGCAGGATAATTGTTAGCACTATAATAAATGGTGTGTTTTTATTATGTTCATTCTTAGGAATCATAGTGTCAAATCTAATCTTATAATGACAATTATAATGCTATTAGAAGTAGAGAAAGACACCAGAAAGAATGAGGCTGCCACTAAATTGGTTAGTGTTTTAATGTATAGTAATTTTGTTGTTCTTACCTTAGAATTTCTTTGTTACCATGTTTATGATTTGAACCTAAGGATGCAGATTTTGACTGAACCCCAAATGATGTAAAAACATGTTAAAAGATTTTATTCTGAAGATGGTAAAGAGGCACCATATTTCTTGAATTAAGGTCTTATTTTCAGTCCCAGGGGATTTTCTTTGTATAACATGTACTAGAAGAGAAAACGTTAATTGAATCTTCTCATTTACACCTTCCATCTGTTTTCATTCCAGCTGTGTCTCCTTAGATATCTGAGAAGCCAGTAAGATTTGCATTTAATGGTTTTAACTGATTGCAATTGTAATTTAATAAAACTGTTACAAATCAAAAGAAAATTTGAAGACATTATAAATACTACATATTTTTATGAAATATACAAAATAATGAGTCTACCACCCTTGGGCTAATTTTATATGAAAATAATTCAACCCAACATATCAACTTTTTCCTCATTAGGTTATTTGATTATAGGTTGCATATGCTAATAGAGCCCTTCATATTTAGTTCATGTAAGTCAGGATTTCTCAGTTTTGGCACTATTGATATTTTGGACCAAATATGGGTTTGTGTTGTAGGCATTGTAGGATATTTAACAGTATGCTTGGCTTCTATTCACTCAAAGTCAGTAATATTCACCCCATTCCCTACTCATGACAAACAAAAATGCCTCTGGACTTTGCAAAAGTCCTCTGGGAGACAAAGTCACCCTGTTTGAGAATCCCTAATGTAAGTAAATAATGAAAAGCATTATAGAGGGCTGTTCTAGATGCTCCAATCATTGTAAATAATTTGATAATATTTGATGAGTCAGGCAACTAAAAACTCACCTAATTTAATTTTTTTTCCTAGAGTTCCTGGTATACAAAAGTGATTAAATCTCTTCCTGATCTTTTTACAGTCTTTGTCTCACGAAACTATAAACATTTCACAACCCCTATGAAAACATTCAGATTTATTTACCACTTTGAGTACATAAAATAGGAGATATAAATATTCTATCAAGGAAGAATGAATCACTGGTTGGCCCAATACTTTCCATACAATAGAAATTCCATAAATATATGTTGAATATGAATGAATGACCTTAATTCTTACTAGACCTTGTAATAATCAGAATAAATTAAATATGGTAAAGAGCAGCTTATTTAAAAAAAAGTATGAAGAAAATTTACAGATCAAATGATTAACAACAACAAAAAACAAGATTGAGCAAGAAAATTCCATCCCAGAGATGCTCAAAAAGGAGCAATTATGAGAGCTTTATCCTTCAACAAAATACAAAGCATTGGACTTCCCAGAAGATGTTCAGATGCCATCAATTTGATGTAGATAAAATAAAAGAGAAAAACATTGCCTTAGATTACCAATAATAGAAAGTGAATATACTACACAAAGCTTTGTCTTGTAGCATCATATAGAACCAACTAGGATTGCATAAGATTATAATCATTTCCTTTCATGAATATAATTGTCTTATAAAATAGCAATGGTAGAATTTTCCAAATTTATATGGGGGAGGGAGAGGAGTAAGGGGAGAATGGGAGGAGAAGGGAGGAAGACTGAGTAGCCAAATTTTTACTAATAAAATTCTGATAAAGTATTTTTTGTATAAACTCTCTATAGAAGACTAAGAGAATACCTTAAATCATTCACCTAAGAAATCTTTAAAAATTATTTCATGCAGCAAATATTTATTACGAGGTTAAATGTTCAAAATTGAAAATTCAGTGACAAATTTAAAGGACTTTGTTATTAAATTCCCCAGTTCCCTTATGTAAGCAGATACTCTATAGCAAGTAATTTTGTAATTAAGGTGATTCTAGCATATCTGGCAACACCTTACAAGATCATTATCATAAAATTTAATTATGAGTTCTTAGTCTGCTTTTAAATAAAATCATGATAGGAAAAGTGGATTTGGGGACCATAGTAGTCCCTCCTTATCCATAGTTACAATTTCTATGGTTTCAGTTACCCGAGGTCAACTGCTGTTGGAGCATATTAAATAGAAAATTCAAGAAATAAACAATTCATGCATTTTAAATTGCATCTTGGTCTGAGTAACATCATGAAATCTTGAAACATCCCTCTCCCTTCCACCTGGGATGTGAATCATCCCTTTTTCCTGTGTCTACACACTGTATACACCAGTGGCCCCTTAGTCACTTAGTAACCATCTAGGTTATCAGATATACTGTCAAGATATCACAGTGCTTGTGTTCAAGGCAACCTTATTTTAATTAATCATGGCCGCAAAGCATAAGAGTAATGAAGGCAGAAATTTGGATACTCCCAAGAGAACCAAAAAAATGCTTTCTTATCTTAGTAAGAAAAGCAAATAAAAAATCACAGGCTGAGGTTGCAAAGATCTATGGTGAGAATGAATCTTCTATCTGCGAGGTTGTAAAGAAGGAAAAGAAATTTGTACTAATTTTGCTGTCTCAACTCAACTGCAAAAGTAACAACACAGTGCAGAAGTGCTTAGTTTAGATGGAAAAGACATTAAATTTGTGTGTGGAAGACATGAACAAGAAACATGTTCCAATGGATGGCAATTGGGTTTGGTATCATCTATGATTTTATGTATACCCTTGGGGTTTCAGATTGTATCCCCTACAGATAAGTGGGATATTCAGGAATAGCTCATATCATTTTGCTGTTCTTTTGGTATATGAAAATCATATTAAAGATAGCTATCTACAAAAGAATAGGTTCAATTATTGATGAGATGGCAATAATTTTCTTTTTTCCTGTTGTGTGAAAATAGAAAAGACTAAGTTTTACAAAAATTAGTCTAGCAAATAAACTCAAGAGAACGGGCACATCTCCATGTCATTTTGCAAATAATAGATATTTGCACAGGTAAATACACGAGTGCTAAAACCACAATTCTAACTTTACATTCCAGAGGATTTTGCAAGACTATCAATTAATGTTAAAGATTGAGCTGAAATCCAAATTTCTTTAGGTATGCACTAGGATTTGAGAGATTCGCCTCTGTCTCTTAGTCTATTTGCATTGCTCTAAAGGAAATACCTGAGGCTGGGTAATTTATAAAGAAAAGCGGGTTATTTGGCTCATGGTTCTGCAGGCTGAACAAGAAACATGGCACCAGCATCTGCTTTGGGTAAGAGCTTCAAGGAGAAGCTCAGAAGGTCATGGTGAAGGGCAAAGGGGCAGCAGGTGTGTCACATGGCTGGCAGGAAACACACTATGGGAGGAGGTACAGGGTCCAAGAACCATAGAATGAAAGGCCTTTAGGGTGTTTTACAGGACTTATTTGCATATTATTCTGGAAGAAACTGGAAAGTTTCTGAGCTTATTTAAGCATGGCAATTATTTAACACCATCTATATTTTAAAATTATAACTCTGACTGTAAATCGTGGGATATTTGCATCTAGAGCTCTCTTTCTCCAGGTATTTTCATAGCTCATTCCTGAAACTCCTCAGATATTTACTGGATATTTAAAGAATATTTACAGAAATTCTTGACTGTTCTGTTTGATGCTATATCCCCTGTACCTAGAACAATGACAGACACAGAACGTATGTGCCCAGTACTATTTCTTGAATTAATGAATAGCATACAAATTCAAATCAGGAAAAACAAGTAGGATTTGCGTCTAGTACATGAGAGGGATTTGATTGACCTGGATCATAAAATTTCTGTAGAACATAAGGATTAGTGATGAGTTGAAGGCTAGGGAAGGAGAAATGAGTGGATGGGTGAGATAAAGGATAATTGCCTGATTTGGCTGGGTATGTATTTCATTAAAAAAAGGAAAGATTAAGGGAAGAAAAGGCTATTATGTCAGTCAGGCACTGTTTGGCCAAAGCATGATAAAATGGTTTCTACCATAACTCACTGTGCTTCCCTGAGGGCATCCTATTAATTTATGCCTTGAAAGAATCTCTGACTATTTTGAGAAGTTATATATGAGAAAAACCTTGATCCAGTATCTTATTGTTTATGATGACTATAATCAGAACTGTCAACACTGAGAAAGTAATTCCTTACTTTTCCATCTTTTATATCCCAGTAAAGGATGCTTATTTTCAAGGTGTTATAGAACTGAGCATTTCATGAATCATTTCTCACCATCAGACCTAGTGAAGGGATTTGCCGCAAAGAAAAAAGCAATTTCAGACAAAAGAACTATTTTCTTTTAAGTTAAAATTCATTGTGAAAATTATCTTACTCCTTCAAAGACCATTTTTTGGTTTCTTTGATTTTTCTCTATTGATTTTCTATCCTCTATTTTATTTATTTCCATTTTAATTTTTGTTATGCCCTTCTGCCTGCTTTGGGTTAAGTTTGATTTTCTTTTTCTAGTTTCTTGTGGTAGAAAATTGTGTTATTGATTTGATATCTTTCTGTTTTAATGTAGATGTTTAAAGTTACAAATTTCTAAGTACTGCTTTATCTGTATCACATAACTTTTGATACCTTGTGCTTTTATTTTTATTCATCAAAAATATTTTCTAATTCTTCCAGGGATAACTTATTGACTTATAATTTAATTCCATTGTGATTAAAAATATAGTTTATACGATTTTAATCCCTTGAAATTTATTGAGGCTTATTTTATGGCCTAAAGTTTGGTCTAGTCTTAAGAATAGTCCATGTCTGCTAGAGAACAATGTGTATTCTGCTGTTATTGATAAAGTATTTAATAGACAGCTGTAAGTTCTGTTTGTTTTATACTGTTTTTCAAATCTTTTATATCTTTGTTAATATTCTGTCTAGTTGTCCAGCCCATATTGAAAGAGGAATATTGAGTCTCCAACTATTATTGATAAATTGTCTATTTGCCTCTTCAATCCTTCGTTTTTTTGTTCCATGTATTTTGGAGTACCCTTTTTAGGTGTATATCTAATATAATCGCTATATCTTCCTAATGAGTTGACCATTTATAATAACAAAATATTTCTTTTTGTTTCTAGTAACTTTTTTCTTTTAAAGACTTTTTGTCTGACACTATTATGTAATAGTAATTCCAGCTTCTTTATCTAGATGTTCAGCTTCAATTCTTTTTCTATGATATGCCTAAGTATAGATTTCTCTGTATTTATCTCACTTCAGACTCATTTAATTTATTAGAACTATGGGTTGCTACTTTTGAATAAATTTAGAAAAAAATGAAGCAAATGTTCTTGACCATCTTTGTTTATTTCATTCACTCTCATCACTCCATCTGGAACTCTGATTATGTGTTCTGTTATTATTTTCAGATAATGATTCCCTATTATTTTTTCCATTTTTACTTCAATTTGTATTTCCTTTGGCATGTCTTCCAATTCATCCTTCCTTCTGAGGTATCAAATCTGCTGTGAATCCTAGTCAATAAATTTTTAATTTTAGATATGGTTTTTAATGTGGATTTTCCATTTGTTTCTTTTGTACAGTCACTGCATCTGTTTCTATATCATGGACTGATATTTCCCCTCAGTAATGTTAATTTTTTCATGTCTAGTAATTTTTGTTACAAACTGGACTTTGAGGTTGATAGGTTGATACATTTTAGATATTCTGGCTTATACTATCTTTTTCCCAACATTGTTGAGTTTTCAGGTATAGCACTGGGGGAAATGCTTTTAAAATGTGGAGACTTGGTTCTATATTTTTTGAGGGGTGGAGGGAGCATTTATTTTGGTTTTGTCCTTTGTTGTAGAGCAGAATTCATTTTTTTTTTAATTTCAGATTACTACCTGGGTACAAAAGTTTTGGTGACATAAATTGCCTTTCCACTGCCCGAGTCAGAGCTACAAGAGTGCACACTACACCCATTAAGTGTGAATTTACAAGGATTTAAGGTGAGATAAAGCTGACATTGATAAATCAATTGAATGAATTTTTTTAATAAATTATTGTGGCAAGTGACCCTCCATTTAGGGTCCATATATATATATATATATGTGTGTGTGTGTGTGTGTGTGTGTGTGTGTATACATATATATATGTATATATAAAGAAAGAGAGTTGGATTTCTCTCTCTTAAACCCCATTTGTAATATTTAAATGAGAAAATATAAATATGAAAATAAAATTACAAAAAATTAATGTAAATATTGTCACACTTTTTAAAAATATGAATATAATAAGAAACCAGGTAGCAAATTACTAATACATTTTACTATATCAGATCTGTAATTTAAAAACTTGTATAGGAAAGCAATTCATGAGCAATTTAAAACATATTTTAAAGTGGGAGTAAAACTTTAATATTCTTGTTTAGCAAATGATTAACATTCCTTGAATATTTACAAACACTTATTCCCCATCCTTGTTTTATTTTTTAACAACACATCACTCTTCATAATTGATATGTTTATTTTTTATTGTCATTCTTCATTCAATAAAATGTAAGCTCTAGGAAAGCAGTTATTTCATCTGTTTTATATAATGATGTATTTCCAGTACCCAGAATACAGCTTGGCTCAATACAGTTTTTAGTAAATGACATCAACAAATTTCCACCACCATAGTATAAAAATGACATAATATAGGAAAAGAAAATATGTTAAAAAGACAATAAAGTATCAATAATGATATGAAATATGCTCAATGTTGACATACACAGGTTAAAGCACTTAAATTATTTTCATGTATTTGACTTGCAAGTTTCTAATTGCTTAATCATAGCCATCATTTGTAATCATATGGAAAAGTATATAATGACATAACCTGCTGGAGGTACTGTAAATTGGAGAGTGATACGGCAATAAAAAGCATGGTTACATTGTGGTGGAGATATTTTATTTCTGGGCACTTATTCTAAAAATACAATGGGACAGCTATGCAAGAACATCTGCGGTGATGAACGCTCATCCCTCTGTGTGTATGTGCATTTTTATATAATATAAATACTACATACATATATATATATCAAGTAGCAATTTATATACAGATTACACACATACTATATATTCTTTCTATAAGAAATATCTCTTCTATACCCCTAAAT
Organism: Avahi laniger; assembly: GCA_963575035.1. Lineage (NCBI taxonomy): Eukaryota > Metazoa > Chordata > Mammalia > Primates > Indriidae > Avahi > Avahi laniger. Next base: position 6,817 of record CAUYSK010011182.1, on the reverse strand, counting down.
ATTATTATACTGCTAGATATCTCTTGATAGAATAGATATATAACTATAGATACAGAAGTCTGATATAATGTTCACCCAAACACTAATAGTGTTAGCATTTAGAGCTATTTTCTTCTCTTTTCAGCTATTTTGTTTTAAATATTTACATTATCTATGTATCAAAAATTCACATTCTAAAGAAAGAGTCAATGGCATTTTTAAGAGGACAACTAAAAATCTCAGATAAAAATAGTGTGATTTATTTTCTTAAGGGCAGGATGATTTCCCATTTACCAGTGCATTTCTGTCAGCAGTGAAATGCTCAGCAACTAACAGGTGGTCAAAATGATGTACTGAATAAATGAATGAATAAATAGGAAAGGATGCTTCAAATTAGGGTATAAATAGAAAAAAGGATGCTTCAAATTTCTCATCCTTATCCTACCTTATTATCTTTGAGAAGAATTGACGGAAGGCTCAATCCATTATTAATGGTAAAAATTAACATTTACTTTTGTCTAACAGATTTTTAATGTGTTTTTTTCCTTACCAATGAACACAGTCCCAAGATTTGGATTCTTTACACTTGGAGTACTCTCTGATTAATCCAGAAACTCCCTGTGGCTAGTTAGGATGTGAAAGAAACTAGCACCAGCCAACAATCTGTCTGAAAATAAGGGGAAACCACCCACCTGGGGTCAATGACCCATTCTATTTCATGAAGCTATCCTCATTTCCACACCGAAGTGCTCTGGATAGGGGAAAATGGCAACACTGATTGGTTCAGGTAACTAAGGTCACAGAAGGGGTTCACTTTTCAATTAGATCCACTCAGAGAAGTCTGCAAAGCATCCTGCTGGGGAGACTTAAGGCTCCAACTTGCTCATGATCCATCTGAGTGCACTGATTGGTAATCTACGCTATAGCATCCTGCATCTCTGCCTCCAGAATAGCTCAACCTATCAGAATCAACTATTCTTAGACAGTTTTTTTTTTTTAAAAAATACAGAGCACAAAATAAGATGTAATCAGAATCAATTACCTAGGTTTTTTTTTTATTAACTTGAATTTCTGAATAATAGTGGGGTCATTTCTAAAAGATAATTTTGAACCTAAAAATGATATACCTGTTGCTAAGCAGATATAGAAGCCCAATTTTGATAAATTAATTTTGATTAAATATCCATGTGAGAAGGGTTATTCAAACCCATTTCTAACAATTCACTTATTTATGATGTGGTCACGTTTAACATTGACCAGAGGATTCTCACACGCTCACATACACAGACACCTTCATGTCACATAGATCTGCAAAAAAAGTTTTCAGGTGTTTTTGATTGAAAAGTAGCAAGAAGCTTGACAATATCCACAAATTTATGAATATCCATTCTGATATTAGAGGTCCGAGCTAAGACAGAAACCAAAACCTTGTGAATTCATTAGCAATTCTGAAAAATGCAGTGAAAGCTTCATTTCCCCAGATACAGATGATTCTGTAACAGGGTTCACAACCAAGAATGGAGAGACTCTCTGGGAGAAGTTAGAAATCTACCTGAGATAGAAAGAGGAGGCTGAAAGGAAAGGAATCAGCCAAAGCAGTGGGGGCTAAACCAGACAGCAGTTTCAATGGAATTGATAGTTACTTTTCCCAGGCTGGCACATAAAAGTACATTACATACAGTGTGTGGCCTCAACAATTGCACTCAGATCCCATCTCATACACTCACCTGCCTCACAGGCTCCCATGCCCTAATTTTAGAATACCCCTATCCATATACCTTGCTTTAGTATACTTCTTGGATAATTCCTCTGATTTTTCCTTTGGGTTTCATACATGACTCTGGACTTTTGTTATTTTGGTTTTTAAATAGATCTTATTTCCGTTCACACTTCAATGTAGCCATAGGGCCTCTATCAAGTGGGAAGGCCCTGGGATGTAGCAAAGGAGGTTGGGTTTCACATGGTAGGTCTTTGTACATAGAGTTTCCCCTGTGAGCCTGGGTGACTGAGTTTATTCAGCCTTTGACATTAAGCAAAATCTTGCCAACATATTTGACGCACTTTATGCTGGTGAAATTTTATTTATTTAAATGACAAAGCACATGAAACAGTTCAAGTAGTCTGTGAGCTCCTTAAGGTCAGGCACCTTGTCTTATCATTTATTATAATGCTCAGTACACTACAAGGAGTCAATGAATACCAAATGAAAGAATCAAAGGATTAAGAAAAGCCAAAAAAATATATCTTATGTCTTAAATACATTTGTTCTTCCAAATTATGTAGGTAACTTAAATTGATGAAATGTTTAGCTTTTATGCAATTTCTAAAAATCCAACTATTACCAAAGTCTTTTTGATTATTTTTCCATTAGATTCATAGAGCAGCACTAGGAAATATTATGTGGAAATTGCTTCTAAAATTTAAATCCAAGTTTTCAACATTCCAGATTTTTGTAAGGCCATTTTAAAAATAAAACCTTACTTTATCTTAATTGTTCAAAAATGTAACAATACTACATTTTCATTACAGGATTTATTTGACATTTCAGCAACATTAATCTTGGAAAACACCCACAAAATATTAAATCTTTTTTCTCTATTTTAATATCATCATAATTCTTCTTTTTTATCAAGGCATTTAATTAATTGCATATATTCAAGTAAATTCATTTCCTTCAAATTTTATCTCCTAGTTTGCTTTCTGGTCTGACAATTGACAGGTAATAAAATGTTTAGATCAGCACTTTTCTACAAACTTATTAAAAAGTCAGACTCGGTGTCAAGCTCTTTCAGACTTATTTAATTACTATGATTGGAAAGGAAGACAGATTTTGATTAAGAGAAGCTGAACAGATCAATAAAGACCTTGAGCTTGTATAAGTTACTACTGGCTATTCCCAATAACAATGATGGCCTAAACGCAAATCTTTGAACCATTAGCACAAAATGAACAACAGATAACAAAAAAGCCTTTTCCTCTATAAGTATTATTTCAAATTTGCATTACATGTCAGTATTTTAGAAGTTCAAGTTATGCTGTGTTTGCGCTTACCACTGTTGTTTTTCCCCTATTTGGAATATTCTCTCCAGTTCATCATTTGGACAACTTTATTCCCAAACCTCCATTAAAAATACAAATCAGGGAAATCTCAGAAAAAATAACCAGCAAGGTACCTTTTCTGCCCACCATTCTTGCAGATCCCAATTTTGATATTTTGAAGTTCAAAAGGCAGGTAGGGTCAAGGTGAAGGTGTATCACTTCAAAATCCTCAAGATCCATTGGATGGGAGACTTAAACAAACAAGAAATTACTTTCATTGATTAAATGTAGATTGAATTAGGAGGAAAAAATGACAGACACTGCTAAGGTTATGTCCTCTACTCATTGTTTAACTCAGCATGACTGATTCAATCTGCTGAGCCCCAAGGAAGGCCAAAGATGTCACTCATGGACTCCACACAATGCGGGATCCTTAGAAGAGCAAAATCGAAAAGTTGCACTTTATCCACTCACAGCCTGGAGCCACTGTTCTCATTCGTCTTGTGTTAGCAGAACAATGAACTGCAGCAGGCATTGGGCTGCTCCGCATAATAATTATAGGTATCCCACAGGCAAAGCTGTTGTTGCTTTTAAGACTTGACAGAATGTGTCTTGTAGGCATGACCTAGCAGATGGGGACTTTTTCCTTTCATCTTTTCCCAAAAGCCACCTAGGTGAAATATATAAAGCATCTTGATAAGGGATATATTTTCTCCTATAGGGGTAAGTTGATTACTATAAGCTGCTCTTCTTGTTCATTCACCTTAAAAATAATTGCCACTCTGTGGTAGAAGAAGTCAAGTACAGCCACAGAGGCAGGGATAGACCTTTTGCTCCATCCTGCTAATTTGTGTCACCTACTGCACTGCCTTATGTATTGATGGTAGAAAAAAAAAATGAAGCAGAAAATTAAGTCTGAAAGGATTTTTTGTCCTGCTGTCACTTTGTACAACATTTAGTTCAGTTGACATGACACTGTGCCTTTTGTTACATAAAACTGTCACATTGTCCCCTTCTAGTTAGCTGCAGTGGCTGGTCAAATCAATAATATCTGTCAAAACTGTCAAATAATGAAAGGATCCAATGATATGTTGGCTGCAGTGAGTGATTTTTTTTTACTATCTTTTAAAAATGTTACCAAATTAGGTTCAAATACTATTAGAAATGAAGAAAAGAGATAAGCTTTGTGAATGATACAACAAAATTGAAAATGAAGACATCACTTATGCACGTTAGGTGTATATTATTTGATTTGATATGCTACTTTTACATTTAAAGGAAATTTTAAAAGAAAAAGTTCATTTCAGATGGATGACTGTTACAGAATGAAAACTTTTAATGTCCAAGCAAAGAAGTAACTCAAAAACTCTGAGCTTCTATTCATTTTTCTCTGTATGTAATAGTGCCATTTCGTTGGTTATGGCAGACAGAGATAATTGACTCCAGATTTAGTTACCTATGGAGGGACTTCTAAGGTATGGTTAGATCAAGAGAGGGAGTTGTCACTCACTGTTGTGTTTTTCATCTGGGAGACTGAGCTATTTCCCTTTAACATCACTTTTAAGCAGGAAATGACATCACAGCCAGTTGTAGCGAAAGCCAGTGGTCTTAAATATTCCATATTAATTCCTCCAATTGAAAACTATTAGGTAAAGCCCAAGAACTGTTCCTTAGGTGCTTTAGGTGAACTGAATTTTGTTTTGTATTTTAGTTAAACTGATATTAATGCACTTTGTTCCACATAGAGAAAATACCTTTATGTCTTCATGTTTCCTATCGCGAACCAAGCAAAGAACACATGTACAAGATTATGCTCTGACAGTTAACTGAATCACGTGTTCCATGCTTTTCTGGAATTTGGTTTTTAGCATTTGAGTTTAGCATGCTGTCAGCATTCCCCCTTCTTATGCCCCCTCAAACGCCACATGCCTGTTTTCCCAGTTGTCAGAACATTGAGAATGTGTTTCCTTCTTTTATGTCTGATGTGACTTAGGGTATCAAGACTCATGACACCTACAGTTTACCTTGAATGCTCAATTCTACGGTCTGTAGAAGTCTATCCCTCTGCCTCCATATAGAGTACTGTGTACTCTCGCAAACGCTATGTCTGCTCAGAACTGAATTGGCTCAAATGTACAACTCAACACCTTGAATTCTCCAAAGGTTTTACTTACATAAGCATTAAGATACAAAATATATTTTATCAAATATATTTTGGATTAAAGATGATGAGTTAACATTAAACATTTTTCCAATATCCTTTCAATTAAATTCTCTTTTACACTGAATTAGTACTATAAATTTCCACACATAAATATAATGTAAATGCAATCCAACAAATTAGTATTTAGTCCCAAGTATGCTTAACCTGTGCCATTCTTTAGGATTTTAATCAAAACTATTTATAATTTTAAAATAGATCTGAAATAAAACTGACTACTAGCCTCCATATATGAATTTCAGTAATAGGCTTAGAGAGAATCTTTAACTCTCTCAGTAATGCACTAAAAATGACTGTTCTGAGCAATTCTATAAGCTTTCATAATGTGCATAAAAAATGGTCTTAGGTACAAGAACGAATAGCCAAATTTATGAAAACATTTAAAATAAGTTAATCTTTATAGTATTCATATGCTTTAGAACAAAGAGAATACAGTCACTTACATTGATAAATATAACAATATTTAATAAAACAGAATAATTCACTTAATTTATTGTAAATAATACTCTATCAAAATTCCTAGACTTTTAAAATTTATGAAAGTGCCAGTATCCTGATCCATCTAAATTTGTTGTCATAGGAATATTCAGCAGTGGAAGTCCTGGTTCGAATCGAGAATTCAGGCATACATAAGGAGGATGGTATGTTATATTCACTGAAAGTCTATTTCATGATTGAGGACCTCTCAGTACAATAAATCATCATAAAAGTAGAGCTGAAGCTGGGCTTAGAGACAATGGAACATTATCTAAAAGGTCATGTGGTTTAGAAATTAAAACCATATTTATGCTAATTTCTCTCTAGTTCAACTCTATTGAAATTGTGTCTAATTCTTAGGATCAACACCCTACGATAAAGAGGCCCGGGAAAACTAGAGTTAACTCAGTACATGAACAAGGCAATTGCAGCGTAGATGTCAGCAGTTATAACAGGGATTGAACAAAATGACATTGACAACAAAACATCAAAATTTGTGGGAGACAATGCTTATGGGGGATTTATAGTATTTTTTAAAGGTTAATAAAGTGAACAAATCTACAGCTCTACTGATCATGAAGGGAAAGAAGTAAAGGATGGCACACATTACTAATAGCACTTGTTAAGGAAAGGACACCACTCAGGCAAATGCTGAAGATATTAAAAGCCATTAAGAAAATATTATAATCTACTTCATGTCAACATGTTCAATAACTTAAATGAAAAGGAAAAATGCCTTAAACACACAAGTAAACCAAACTGACTCAAGAAAATTGAAGATACAAACAGTCCTACATCCACTAAGTAAATTAATTTTATAATTGAAAGCTTTCAATAAAGAAATGTGCAGGCCTAGACAACTTCATTGGTGCATAGAGTTAAACATTTAATACAGAAATACTACCAATAATACACAAATGTTTACCAAAAAAAGGAGGAAATGGGAACATTTCTCAACTATTTTTGAGCCAGAATTATCCTAAGTCCAAAACCAAAGATACAATAAAAAAAGAAGTTACAGATCAATATCCTTGCATAGATGGAAACAGTAAGATTATATTAGTACATCAGGGAAATGCAAAATAAAACTGCAATGAGATA
>CAUYSK010011179.1:0-34921 GCA_963575035.1 Avahi laniger | reverse complement strand
GTAATCATGGTGGCAAACTAAAAATACTTGCTTTCAAATTTATCTAAGATAATTGCAATATGATCCTGCTGAAATATAGAGTAAAGCATTGGGACGTCATCACCTACCCAACCTTCTGTGTTAAAGCAGACACAGGACAGTTTTCTGAATTTTCTGGTCCTGATCAGAGGTACTCTGAGGCTCACCTCTAAACCCATAGGATACGAGCACCTAATCAGGTGCTGTGGGGATAAGAGCGACTTTATTTTTTAAATGCTAATTCACCTGCTAACCCCAAGTCTGGGAATGTCTCCAAAATATCTAGTTGATCTGTCAATCTTTATGTAGAAACACCTATTCATTGTTAAGTTTCACCTTCCTCCAAAACAACCCCTAATGTTGCTGCATACATCCTAGGCTATGACAGAGCCACCTGCACATTCCTTCTAGAGTGCCTACACTTTTTCTGCCAAGATATAAGCCCTGGGTCTGGGGGACTGCAGTGCGGAGATCTACCTGTCTAGTGGCCACCCAAGACCATGCTTCTGTCTGTAAGTCCCCCTAATAAATCATCCTGTACTGACAAACTGGATCTGTCTGCCTCATTCCTTGGATTCTCAGCTCCTTCAGCATTTGGGGGGATTACTCTGTATATATGACTCTCTCATGGAGTAGGTGCGTGTCTTAGATTCTCCCCCACCCCACAATCTTGATTCTGTCCTGATTGTCAAAGCACATGGATCTGACCTACATAGTAATCACCCTGTGAAAGTGCTTGGCAGCACTGATGACCTTAAACTCTCCGCAATTCTTCCAAAATCTCGGTTGCCCCAAATCATGTTTGTGAAAGATCCTAAAGCACATTCATATATCCATTGCTCCAAATATTCTAAAATTTGTCCTGAAGTCAATAGTTCTCTATCTTATTAAAATATATTTCAGAGTTGTATCCAAAATAAATAAATAAAAATGGGGAAAGGAGAATTGATTGGAGCCTGTCACTACTAATATGGATATCTGGTGACTTTAATCTCTAGGGATCACCCCAGGCTGCTACAGAATGACACAAACACCAATTGACAGGAATGGTCCTAGATGGGTCAGGAGTAAAAACAACAAAAACGTAAACTTCAAAATGCTCTCCCACACCACAAGCGGATTTTATGATAACATAAAATTTTGTATGGTAACATAAAAGAAATGTGTTAATCTAACTTCTCTATTTTTCATGCTTTACATCTGTAAATCAGCAATAATAAACATTTCCTCATTGGTTTCTCTTGAGAATTAGAATATTGAGCAATAAATACAACACTTTTTGCCTCTGTATTATGTCTAAGCCTACCCTAACCACTAATCTCCAGACTAGATTATTATTTGTAATTAAAGCATACTATTATTTTTGTTATCACAATTTGCAATTAAATATTAATTTGCTTATATATTTGTTCATTAGCTACTATTCTCATTAGATTTTGAGCTCTGTAAGAACATGTACTATGCCTGTTTGGTTAAAATTATACACCTAGTGCCTATAATGTCTTCAACGATATTTAAATGACTGATCGAATAACTGAATAAAGAATGAACAAATGGATGGATTAGGGAGCAACAAAGCCAAGTAGAAACCTCCAGCAATTGTCCCTCCACACAAATACCAAATTCAACAACTATCCACGCAAGCAAGCACCTTCAGGAGGACCAAAAATCAGGTGAGCAATCATACTACCTACTTTTAACATTACATCAAAGAAAGGGGCACTGAAGAGGGCAGAAAAGACAGTCTTGCATTGCCTGCACCACCCCTCCCCCATCCCCTGGCAGTGCTGTGCCAGCTCACCCAGTGGAGAGAGAGACTGTGTGACCAGGGAAGGGACAGTGAAGTGATTGTGGGGCTTTATATTAAAACTCAGGGTGGCCCTGGTACAGGGGAACATTGCACAGGGCAGAATTCTGCTGGCGCCCATGGAGGGAGCATTTAGACCAGCCCAGCCAGAGGAAAATCCTCTGCTCCAAAGCCCTAGTTCCCACTAGCCCCACTACTGGCTGACAAAGAGCAGCCTGAAGCCTGAACTAAATGCATAAGGCAATGAGGCCACAAAGGCTGCAGTCCTTGGGCAATTCCTATGGCTGTGCTAGCTCAGAGCCAGTGGACTTGTGGTGCACGTAATCCAGTGAGACACCAGCAGCTGCAGTCAACCCAGTGCCTGTGTCACTCCTTCCACAACTACAGACAGCCCGGCTCAGGGAGAGTCGTATTCCACCTGAGGAAAGGAAAGGGAAGATCTCAGAGGACTTTGTTTTGCAACTTGGGTACCAGCTCAGATAGTAAAATAAAGTACCAAGTAGAAGGCCCAGAATCCAGGACTTAGTTCCTGGATGACATTTCTGGATCCACCCTGGGCCAGATGGAAACAGGCTGCCTTGAAGGGAAGGACCCAGTCCTGGCAGGATTCATCACCTGCTGACTAAAGAGCCCTTGGACTTTGAGTAAACATCAGAGGTAGCCAGGCAACAGACACTATGGGCTTCGGGTAAGACTAGGCCGCCTTCAGACGTGACCGGGTGCTGGTGGCCATGAGGGAGTGCCCACATCACTCCTTCCCCAACTCCAGCAGCCCAGCACAGTGAGGGAAGAAAGTGAGGAGAGACTTTGGTAATCAGGGAATTTTCCCGTATCTTACCCAAGTCTACCAAGGCAGTACCACCAGGAGTCTGCAAGAGTCACAGCATTACTGGACTTGGGGCACCCCCGGTGCTGATATGACTGCAGTGACCAATCAATAAAGGAAAGAGACAAGCCACAGAATAGGAGAAAATATTTGCAAACTACCCATCTGACAAGGGACTAATAACTAGAATATATAAGGAGCTCCAACAACTCAATGGGAAAAAATCAAATAATCTGATTAAAACATGGTCAAAAGATCTGAATAGATATTTCTCAAAAGAAACATACAAATGGCCAACAGATATGTGAAAAAATGCTCAAAATCATTAGTCACCAGAGAAATGCAAATCAAAACCACAATGAGACATCATCTCACCCCAGTTAAAATGGCTTTTATCAAAAAGGCAGTAACAAATGCTGGCAAGGTTGTGGAGAAAGGAGAACCCTCATATATTGTTGGTGGGAATATAAATTAGTGCAATCACTATGGGGAACAGTACGAGGTTCCTCAAAAAACTAAAAGAACTACTACATGACCCAGTAATCCCCTGCTGAGTATATAGCCGAAGGAGGGGAATTCAGTATACCAAAAAGATATCTACACTCCCTTGTTTACTGCAATAGCTGAGATATGGAATCAACCTAAGTGTCCGTCAATGGATAAATGGATAAAGAAATTGTGGTACATATACACAGTGGAACATTACATAGCCACAAGAAGAATGAAATCCTGCCATCTGCAACAACATGGATAGAACTAGAAAACATTATGTTAAGTGAAATAAACCAGGCACAGAAAGACAAATCTCACATGTTCTCACCTGTATGTGAAGCTAAATATTAAAAACAACTGATCTCATGAAGACAGTTGAATGTTGGCTACCAGGGGCTGGGAAGGGTAGCAGGGGGTGGAGGATGAAGAGGGGATGGTTAATGGTGCAAAAATGTAGTTAGATAATTAGATAGACTGAACAATGTTTGACAGCACAACAAAGTGACTATAATCAACAGTAAGTTAGTGTATACTTTAAAATAACTAAAAGAGTGGAATTGGAATGTTCCTAACACAAAGAAATGTTAAATGCCTGAGGTGATGGATGCCCCAATTACCCTGATTTGATTAATTCACACTGTATGCCTATATCAAGACATCACATGTACCCTATGAAGATATGTAACTATTATGTACCCATAATAATTAAAATTAAAAAATTTTTAAAAAGAATGATTGAATGATTTAGGTTTTTTTTTTATTTCAGCATATTATAAGAGTACAGATAATTAGTTTACATATGATGCCCTTCCCCCCTCTCCCCCCCCAAGTCCGAGCTTCAAGTGTGTCGATTCCCCAGGAGGTGTGCATCACACTCATTGTTTGTGCATATTTCCTTCCCCTACTCCCCCCTCCCCCCTTCCCCTGCCCAACATCCAGTAAATGTTATTCTTATTTGTGCACTTAAGTGTTGATCAGCTAGTACCAATGTGATGGTGAGTACATGTGGTGCTTGTTTTTCCATTCTTGGGATACCTCGCTTAGTAGAATGTGTTCCAGCGCTTTCCAGGAGAATACAAGAGGTGCTATATCACCATTGTTTCTTAAAGCTGAATAGCACTCCGTGGTATACATATATCACAATTTATTAATCCACTCATGTATTGATGGACATTTACTAGTGCAACCTCTGTGGAAAGCAATATGGAGATACCATAAAGAGATACAAGTAGAACTACCATTTGATCCAGCAATTCCATTACTGGGCATCTACCCAAAAGAACAAAAATCGCTCTATGAAAAAGACACCTGCGCTCGAATGTTTATAGCAGCACAATTCACAATTGCAAAGATAGGGTTTTAACATTAACACAAATGTTAAGTAATGGTAACTGCACTTGTTATTTTAGTATTACAAAATCATGGCCATTCAGCATAATGTCTGTGAAAATTTTATTGGTTTGTTTACTTGCTAAAATATTAGGCATATTGTTTGGAACATGACGATCAAATTCACCTGTATAATACAGAGGTATTTCAGAGTTCTTCAGCCTATCTTGAATTATTGTATTCTTTTGCATTAAGACGTCTTGAATATATATTTAAAAAAACATTTACAAGACCAAGTTAAGTTAGAAAATGTATTATCTTATTTCATAAAAATCCCTGTTTAGTAACTACAATTATTATCCCCATTTACAGATGAGGAAAACTGAGGCCTGGGAAAAGGATGTACCTTCCCAATGGCACACAATGAGTTAGTGGTGGCACCAGGATGAGGTAGCAAGGGGCTGCCTGGATAACTTGTGTTATTACCTGCTACTCTCCACTGCCTCCCAACTTTACTGAAACCAATTTCTCTGAAAATATAAATTACCTATGAAAGACTATCAAAGTTTCTATATAGCACTAAAGATTTTTCTTTTGCTTGGGAAGGAGTTTTTCAAATACACTCAACATAGTTATCTTGACTAAATAATACCATGAAATCTTAGCATTTGAATGTTTCTCTCTGAATTTTTCCCATTTTCTTTCAAATTGCTAGTTTTTCTAATTCATTGCTTCAGACATGATAAAGGGTGTGAGTTTTTCAAAGACTAAGTAAGACCTTCAGGGAGTTGCCAGATAAAATACCAGATGTCCAGTTAAATTTGAATCTCAGTTTAAATGACAAATCATTTTTGATAGAAATATGTTCCAAATATTGCATGGGACATACTTACACTATAACAATGATTTGTTATTTATCTGAAATTCAAATTTAACTGCGCATATTCTATTTTTATTTACTAAACCTGGCAACCCTATTCTTCAGAGAACTCAGATAGTTTATGGAAGAAGTAAAAGGAGAAGGATCTTAGGACAATAGGCAGAGTACCTTAGAAAAAGAAGTGTCTAGGCAGATGAACCCCCAAGCAGCCTGGTAAAAGCTTCCAGTGTCCAAGGACAGCAAGAAAGGAGCAGAGAGCTGCTGACCCTGAAGGACTAATGAGGACAGATGACCCTTGACCAGTCGTTTCCCACTCTCCTGTTGATATCAGTGACTTGCTACAAGTTATAAAACTAAGATATAACCAAGAAGCCCAATTCAGAAGGCTGGGACAAGATAAAAGTATTGTGACAGAGAAGAAAGCCATTATATAGGGAAAATATGAATACCCACTGGTTTTTAATGAAGAAAATTAATACTAAAATTCAACTTAGTTGAGGGCTGGAATAGCTGAAGAATCGCCTTCAGGGAGGACCATCCCAGAGGCGGAAGCAGAACTACATCTGCAGGCAGAGGGGATTGTGAGACAGAGTTCTGGGCAATAGATCTGAAGTGCTAATGGAGCGCCATGCACCAGAACTGAAGTGCTAATGGAGCGCCATGCACCCAGCCCTGCACGGCAAGACAGGAACACTGAGATCAGAAACACACCACCCCCCTGCCCCGCAGGCTCTTGAAGTCTGGTGGGCAAAGCAACAGGTAAATAGCAGTTCCAACATTGGAGTTTCCCATACATGACGACAGAGGAGGGCATGAAACTTCCCTAAAGAAGTTGCTCCAGAGGGAGGTCTTTCAAGAGAAAGCAGGCATTTGCCAAGAGGACGGTGTTGAGAAGGAAGTCCCTCTGAGGTGTATATGATATTTCTGGAACATACAATGCCCAGAAGAGACAAAGAGAAGTGGATGACGTCAGATCCTAAGAGACCTGTGACACCCAGTGCTGCTCAAACTTTGCTGCGCGCACATAACCTGGGGATCCTGTTAAAATGCAGGTGCTGATTCAATGGGTTTGAGGTAGAGCTTCTGAGATTCTGCATTTCTGATTTGCATCTACCAGGTGATGCAAATGCCGCTGGTCTGAGAATCATCTTGATTAGGAAGGCTTGTATGCCGCACTTTGGATCCTGAACCTTTTCTTGCAGGTGGTGGAGAACCATCGTGTCTTTTCTAGCCCAAAAGGGACTAAAATTCAAAAAAGCTAGAAGAAGGTACAAGACTACCTGGTCCACAAGAGAAGTGGTAAGTGCCTAAACTGAAGACACTGAAGATAAAAAGAAGAGGACGGATTTAGTACCATTGAAAAGGTAAAATTAACATGATTTGGTATTCAATGGAGGCACAGACAAGGGAAACGTGGCAGGAAATGATAGTCCGTTAGGGAGCTAAGCTAACTTTTTGTACAATTATATGATATGATTTAAGTTGTAGAGCACTTATTTAGCATTTAGGATGTCCTCCTATAATCAGTTTTGGCACTCTTTTAACCATAAAGCGTGACTTTTAAAATGATGAGTTTTAAATGTATTGTGGATTCAGTCACATTACTTTAAGGTCACTGCTGATACATGTCCTATATTTCCAGATAGAGTGTAAATTCCTCCTGGGCAAGAATTGGCCTCTTTGTGTTCCCCAGCACCAAGCATGAGGCTTCCTCTGTGATTGCAGTTGTATTATTATAATATGCAGACAGCCCATTTCTGATCACTTTGCTTCGCAAATAGGAACGCATGGGGAAAAAAATCCCAAAACAGCAGTCCCAACAGAGATGCATCACCTATTTTTCCCCCTCCCCTTTTCCCCCTCCCTTTTTCCCCCTCCCCTAAGATTTCAATGCCAGTACTACAACTGAGAGTTCTTTCATTCCTCGAGTTCCGGAATAACATCCTGAGTTATGGACCCCGGTGGTCTTTCTTAATGACTGATTAGAGTTCTTTCCTTTACCACCTACTGATGATTACTTGTTTTGATAAGGTGCTTAGTAGTGTTGGCCTAGCACCTGTGCTAATTGCTTTACCCTGTTAGAATCTGATTTTCATTGTGTTGAAATGTTAAAGCCAGTAGTTCTCAGCCCTGGCCATACATTAGAATCACCCAGGGTCCTTTTTAAAAGAACAATGCCCAGGCTCCACCCCCAGGGATTCTAATGTAATTGGACCAAGATGGGTTCCAGTATCACTGTGGTTTACAAGCTTCCCAGGTGATTCTCATGTGCAGCCAAGGCTGAGAACCATTCGCTGAAACACACCTAACTGGAGATTTTGTTTCTCTGACTTCAGCATCCAGAGCTGCCTCAGTCACACCACAATCCACGCAAGAAAAAGTAAGTGAGAACTTTGATAATTTCATAAGTTTATCTAAAGAAATCTTACCTCTCAGGAGCACCAATAAGAATGAGGAAGGAATCCAAATCACCAAAGTGGCGTGAAGTCTGTACAGAAATGTGGTAAAGTAGAAAGAGCCTAGATTTGATGGTTAAAAAAAAAAAAGAAAAGAAAAAACAGCTCTATTATTTTACTGGTTACATAATATTGGAGAAGTGATTCTATCCATTTCAATTTTCTCATCTGTCAACTGTGCATAAATCTTTTTCATGAAGTTATTAAATAGATTTAAGGAAGGTCCTATATTAATAAGCTTAGGAAACAGTTTGCTCATATTTCAACTTCTTTTGGAATTCTTACATCACTCCGGGTATGCCACATTCTCAGCATTTGAAGGATTATTTTAACCAGTTAATCTAAGACCATTTGCAACTTAACTTCATTTTTCTCCTGAGTACTTATCAAATGTGTAGCATGATGTGAATGAATGCATTGTTCTATAGTTTTGTGGGTATCTTAAACTCATGTGCATATTTTAAATACTTTTATTTTCAAGGTCTCTAGGTCAACAAGGAAGTGCTAACCAACAAAAGAATCTGACACACCCAACACTAGTGCCCAATATTATGAGCCACTAAACACTGACATTCATTGGGCAGCTTGATCATTTGGCAAAGTGGCCTAATGATCACAGTTCTATCTTTGAGGCAGCCAGATCCTGGTTAGAGACCCACCCACCACAGTAAGCCAGGGGCTAAGTGCCTAAGCCACAGAGGCTGACCACATGTGGTCAGTGGGGTAGACAAAGCCCGATGTCCGATGATAATGGTCAGCTCCAGATTCTCAAGAGGCCCTGTTGGGTTTTAAACAGGTGAAGGAATATTAAAACAATAATTCCTCACCAACACAGCCACGCCAAGTTGTAAAACAGCATGGCTTTGTTTCTATATAAAATCACTGGATCCCACTCTTGAAGTTCAGTTCTGTTCAATCCTCTTATAAAAGGTGTGCATGGTTTTCATAGCCATAAGCTCATATTTGCAAAAATAGAGCTTTTTCTTTATAACTGAAGTTAATTTTTATCTCAAGCCCTTCATGTTTCCTGATAGATGAATGATCTGGTTACTTCCAAGTAAACTTAACCACTCTGTAATTTCTTAATTATTTCAGTATTACATGCTATCAGATTATGGACTTTCCTGTTTCTCTCTTCTCTCTGGGGTTAATTCTTACTCAAATGCTTACACAGTGATGTAGTACATAGGAGGAAGTATCTCTGTGGTTGTCCAGAGTTGACATCTGCTGATATATGCAGTCATAACATCTGATTCTTAGTACCATCACCTGAATGGGCTTCCACTGAAGTGGCCACATCCCAGAGCTCATCTGGACCCAAACTGAACGGCTTATGCCACCACTTATAGTGTATCCCTTGGTCATGCTCTTGAGACCCCTTTGGATGTTCAGATTTCTCTCTCTGCTAAAATATGCATCCTTATTTGGGACATGAAAAAGGTGAAGCTGCAACCCCGTGCCTCTCTGGGGTAATGAGACAATTAGGATCTGTCAACGAGCCCTCTCTACCTTTGATGCCCAATGCAGCCACCTCAGCTTCACTGCCCCAAGCTGCGTGGCATGAGAATGTTTGTGACATCCCTCCCTTCTGGCCATCCAGATGGAAAACAACACAGACAGAGTAAATTTAAACAATGCCCAACAGATCAACACAATTTTATTCCTTAGTCATATAAAATCCATTACAATCCAGAAAACTCTTTGTGACATCTGTCTTTTCTGTGTTGCCTCAGCCTTCCAGACTAGCAAGAGAAGAGGCAAACTGGAAAGTCTAGCTCCATCAATTTATACTTCGACACAGAAATAAGCTATGTCACTTCCATTCACAATTACCGGCCAGCAAGTCTCAAGTCACATCTTCAAGTAGGAGGGCAAGTGCAATGTCCCATATGCTCAGAACCAGAGCGGGGCACTGTAGCGATGTCTTCCACAGCCCCAGTTCCTCCGCTTATTGAGGGTCTCATGTTTCTTTGTCCATCATTTGGCTCATTATTTGAAACTTGGCCCAAAATGGGGACTCAGCCCTAAAACCAATGTCTATTTCTCTTTATTAGTTTCCAACTTTCTTCCTCTCTTCAGTTGGGGCCATCATTATCTAGTGAGGGAAGGGGGACAGAGGAGGGAGAACATGAAAAATGTAGAAAGATTAATTAAAACTTTTAACTTTGAAAGTCAGGAAGTTTCTGTTTCTCTGTCCTCTTGACAACTTCCACTGTCCTATGTACTCTACCCCAAAGTCCCCAGTGTGGAAAGTCAGCCTTACATGTCTTCTGACATAACGGGGCAGAGTCATGGGATTAAAAGTCAATAGAAATAGGTGAGTATCAACACTTTACATATTTTCTTTTCACCAACAACCATGGATCACTATCCCCTTCTGTATACCGTATGAGTGGGTCTATGGAGGCTGGACAGAGAAAGCAAATATGTTTAACTTATCTGTATGTAAATCAGAGAACAGGTCTGGGAAAATGTGTACTTAAGTATTGTGGTAATGTATGAAGAGGCCAGCAGTAATACAAGCATTTTGCTGGCACTTGCTGAAAATAAAAGGAAGGAAATTGGAAGTTTAAAAAGACATCCAACTTTAGACCAAAAAGCTCAGTAACAAACTTTAAAAAATGGTGCCTTCTGGATAGCATAACACTTGTAGGAGGACCCATCTCAACAAATCACAGTGCTATATTCATTTCTCCTTAACCACTGAAGGTGATTCAAGAGATGAATTACCTACCAGAGAGGCTTTTCATGCTGAAGAATCTGATTTTTAAGTGTATTTAATAGCATTTTTGTTTTTACTTTCCTAGACTTCTGTTAATTATGACACTTCAGTTTTGCCTATCATGGTACTTTTCAGGATATTAATCTCAGGGACTACTATTTTTAAAGCCAGGAACGCAGAGGTTTATGACATCTATTGTATCCATATCCTATTACTACAATTAAAATGTGTAACAACCACAAAACTTCAGAGACATACAACAATAAACCTTTGTGTTCACATGTTGTGGATCAGTTGGGCGTCAGCTAGGTTGCTCCGCTGATCTTGGCAGGGGTTGCTTACATAGCTGGGCTCTGCTGGTTGTTGGCTGATCTAGATTGGCCCCAACTAGGATGACAGGAGCACTCTTCTCTCCGTGTGTCACTCTTCCTTCTGGGACCAGCAGTCTAGCCGGGGCATGTTCACTTGGCATTAACTAATGCATGAGAGTGAGAGAGCAAGTCCAGTCACAAACACAGTTCCCAAGGCTCTGCTTCTATCACATCTGTTAATATCCCAGGGACCAAAGCAGGTCACACGGCTAAACCCAGAGTCGAGGCAAAGAGTTTTACTCTTTGCAAGGAGAAATGAAGAATCCAGGGTGAGTCTCAGTATTTACCACTTCTAGGATTCTGTCCATCCAGAGGGCCCAGACAGGGCTAGAGCACTGACTGTCTGGGCACTAGCAAAATGATAAATGAAACTTAGATAGGGACCAGCTCCTAAGTGCTCAGTGAGAGAGACTGAGAAAAGGAAATGAGCCATGGCTCTGAGACTTATGAACAGAAACAGGAATCCAAAAACCTTTGATTACAGAAATTAAAAGAAATGTTAAGGATGACTGAGAATGACCAGAGTATATCATTCTTATCTCAATTTCCCCTGAGTACATAGTACCTTCTATTTTGCAGGGTGCTGAATGATGGATAAAATGTTTAACATAGTTTATCTCAATTGTTCCTGACAACGGCCCCTGTGCGGTGGCATCTCTGCCCCGTTTTAAATGTGGAGAAACTGAGGACTTTCGAGGTAAAGGGAGGTGCCCACAGCAGCAGAGATAGTAAGTGATCCAACTGAGACGCAAACCCAAGCCTAGGTTTGTTTGGTTTTTTTTCCCCACTATATAATGAAAACTTTTGAAAAATAGACTTAGAAACAGTAACATTTAAAACATCTTCCCTATAATTTCCAGCATAAAGGCCAAGGTGCCGAGTGTCATACAACTTAGAAAGGGATAAGCAAATCGGTGGTTGCTATGGAGTTACCTTAGCACTCCCGTGCTTGCGAAGCTGGGATTGACACTGAAGGCTATTATAAGGTAAAGGGAAACATGAGCCAATGCTTACACGTTTTCTAAGTAATGACAAAAACATGACATAATTCTCATGGAACTGAAAAAGAAATGGTTCAATATGTTATTAGGAAAGGGGGGAGTTTCTGCAGAGGGATCAGAGTCAATCAGTAGATGGAGCCTTGGATGGGAAACAATCATGTTGAAAACTGGGGTAAAATAAAAGCTATAAATCATGAATATAGAATCAAATACTTGTTACCAAAGAGGAAAGTCAGAGATGACAAAATATAGGTAGGAGACCTAAAAGATTAAAAATAACACAAAGATGTAGAATATTACTGATCACAGATGAGGTGATAAGAAATCAGTCTAAAGCTTACAGAAAAATCCAAAACTGTTGATAATTTGTTTTTCCTCAGCAATCGAAATTGTGTATTCTTAAAGGGTCCCTTAATGTCACTAGATGTAGTGCATGTTGCAAACGGAAAATAAACTGAAAAACTTGAATCTTTCCCACACTTAATACCACAGTGGTTTGCCTTCGAAATGACCTGAAGGCTAGGAAAAAAGGAATCGGGATAGATCTCATTTCTGTGACCCGACGCCAGACGTGGGCCTGGTTTCTCAGGAATAACTCACCGAGGAGTGAGTGGGGAGATGGGATGTGCTTCAAAGAGTTCCAAGAAGAAAACAACTAACTAGAAGTCCTCGAGGAAAGGACCTGTGGCATGCTACCATGCGTGACAAGGAATGCCGGGAGCGAATGCTGTCCTGTGAGACGGAGCTTCACGTAAAGGGCATGAAGAGTGGACAGTCAGAAATCTGGACTCAGAGATGCAGCAAAGCGGCCGCTGGCAGAGAAAAGCAGATTATCTAGTCATTAATATGTGAAGGATTGCCTCTGTCCTCTGCCTGCTGCCAGAGAAACCCCATGCAACCGGAGGAGAAAAACACATGCAAAGCAGACGCAGGCTTTGCAAATCATTTTCATAGCCCTTACCCTCCCCTGGGTCAGCCCTCACTCTCAGCAGTGATTTAGATACAGATGGAGAGAGAATGCTGACCAAATTATTGGAGGAAATAGCAAATATGTTAAATTACAGAAGTGCGATAAAAAGAAATAGCCTTGAAGGAAATGAAACTGATAAGATTAAATTCAGCAGGGATCAGTGTACTAGGAGAAAGGTAGGTTTAGAAAACCAGTTACACAACTTGAGAAAAGAAATTTAAGAACAATCTATAGGAAAATGAACTCAGTGTTCGAATAGGCTACAGGCTCAATGTCAGTCTGCGTTTAACACAGTGATCCTTAACCTCTGTGGGATCAAGGGTTCCTGTGAGAATGTGATAAACATTGAGTACCTTCACCTTAGAAACACGTATTCTTACACAGCATTTTGTATTTAGTTTCAGGAAGCTCACAGAGCCCTATGGCACTCCGCGTACAGTCTGGTGGTTTGGAACATGGGACTTGTCCTCAACAAGTCTAAAGTCAATCAAGGGTCCCATCATGTCTCTAACACTCAGAATTTCACATCGTGATTTTGGAAAAGTAGCATAACCTCTCTCCTCTCTGGGTTTCCTCATCAGTAAAGGGATGATAATAAAAGCAGTACCTACCCATCCTCCAATGGTATTATAAGAGATTCATAAGATAAAGCATTAAGAGCTTTTGGTTATTTTGTTATATTTTCATTATATGTTCAAAATATTAATATATGTTTCTTATATGTATATTTTATTATATGTATTAAATTACCAAAATCAGTTGCTATCTGCGCAATTTAGTTTACAGGGCAGAAGAGGGGATCGTTCCCCTGGCTGCTTTGCCACTTGGAGCAATATCTGGAGCCCAAGTTCTGATCCGGACATCTCATTTTAACAAAAACAGGTGTCACCTAGAACACAAGTAAAGCAGGCCAGCCAGCATAGTGAGGGGATACCCAATGTATGCACAAGAAGACAGGTGGAAGAACTAGGACTCTTTAGCCTAGAAAAGGAAGATTTAACCAAATTCAAATACTTAAAAGGTTTATTCTGTCAGAAAAAGAGGAATTATTCCAAATGACTTCAGGGTCCAGAATCTGGGCCAACAGGGGAAGAAAATTTCACCTACATGTAAGAAAGACTGTCTTAAAAATTAGATGCCAAGATTTCTTTATCATATTCATTCAACAAACATTTATTGAGCATCCACTGTGCTCCAGAGACCATGCAAAGCACTGGGAATAGAAAGATGAGTAAGACACGGCCTTGGTCCGTTAACAGGCTCCCAGTTTGGAGGGAGACACAAGCAAATCGGTGATTACAGACAGTGTCAACAGAGGCAATGGTGTTGCCTGGCAGACAAGGCAGGGCACCCACCCAGACTGAGGAAATTGACCTGACAGAGGTGGCGCTAAAGCTGAGACACGATGGATGAAAAGGAACTAGCCAGGAACTAGGCAAGCCAGACGTGCTAGGCAGAGGGCAAAGGCACAGAGGTGAGAAACAGCATTCGAGGAATTTGGGGCACAAAGGATAATGCGAAGAGGAGAGGGAGAGAACTCGGATGTGATCCCATAAACTCAGTGGAACCATTAAAGGATTTTAAGCAGGGGAGTGACCTGGTCAGAACTGTGTTCAGATATGGACACATTATTACTATATGTTTCGGCACAGATCTCATACTTGTGGTATTTCTACATCTTCCCATTAGAGGCCATTAACTAAATAAGTAAGGGGCTTCATGATAGTTCAACATTTTTTCAATAGTTTCTTTAGTCTTGTATGATACAAGAATATTTCACATAGGCTACTTGTTTGGGATATTGAGACAAGACTGGAAATCTAAAGACAAGCTAAGAGAAATTCAGGCAAGGGATGTGAAGGCCTGGATTGGTCTGCAATGCTGTGGAGGGATTGGGAGGTGCACTCGATCCTCTCCGATGACTTTCCAAAGCCTGAGCTCTGTGCCGTTGGGCCTGGAAACCATCACAGAATTGCAGGATTGTATGGGACATTGATATCATCTCATCCAACACCTCCATCGTAGAAACTAAACCCCAAGAAGGGAAAGTAGCTTTCTTACTTCCCCATATGGCAGGGTAATGAAGGAGTTAAGAACAGGACACAAAACCCTGCAAAGCACCACCCTCCAACCCTGATCCAGTGAGTGTGACCTTCCGTTCTTACCACATCACTCAAATTTTCCTTAAATCTCTTTTGTAGCAAATGCACTTTCTCCATGAAGCCTGCAAAAATAGGGTGACAGGATATAAGCTGTTTATCAAAAGGAAATCAGTGTAGAAATTAATATTGTCATGGATCACACATATATTACGGAACAGGAAGGGTCTCCTATTAAACTTTCAGGGTGACAGAAAGAGCACAGGATGATTCAAACCTGAGTTCAACATTTGTCAACAAAGCAGCACTGAGAAAGTCACTTAAACTCTGAAGCTCAGTTTTCTCATCTGTAAAATGAAAGAATTCTTGTCATGAAGTTTTAGATACATAAAGTGTCTGGTAGGTCATTTTTCCTTCTTGTCCCCTTCTATCCCCTCCCCATCAAAACTGATCAGGAGAAGCTGTCTGCCGTCCTCTCTAGCCTACCAGAGAGAGTACAGAAAAGTGGTTAGAATTTGGCCTCTAGTACAAGGCAGACTAAGCGATGACTCCTGGCCCTGTGTGAACATAGACACAATCTTTGTTTTGTTTACTTTTTTAATTTTTATTTATTTATTTTTTGAGACAGAGTCTCACTCTGTTGCCCAGACTAGAGTGAGTGCCAAGGCATTAGCCTAGCTCACAGCAACCTCAAACTCCTGGGCTCAAGCGATCCTCCTGCCTCAGCCTCCCGAGTAGCTGGGACTACAAGCATGCGCCACCATGCCCGGCTCATTTTTTCTATATATTTTTAGTTGTCTGATTAATTTCTTTCTATTTTTAGTAGAGACGTGGTCTTGCTCTTGTTCAGGCTGGTTTCGAACTCCTGAGCTCAGAACAATCTGCCCGCCTCAGCTTCCCAGAGTGCTAGGATTACAGGCGTGAGCCACCGCGCCCGGTCTACAACAGTGATTTGAACCCAGGTTTGTCTGGCTCGCAAGTCTCTGATGACAATTAAGGTCAGGTGACAATTTGCCCAGTACATGGGTGTCTGCATCAGCTCAATCCCAAACCATCTGTTGGATCTGCTGCCACAGGCTCACCTCCCTCCACGCTGGGAAGACCTAGCACAGTTTATGGAGTGACTTCCATGTACCAGACACTTTATACACATTTCCCCATCCTCACCCCCACCTTCTGACCCTCTGCCATTATCACTATTCCACAGGAGAGTAGCTGAGGCACAGTGAGGTTCAGTGACAGTTCAAGGTCACGCAATCCTAGGTGAGGTGGCATAGCCAAGATTCAAATCCAGGTAAGTCTGCCTCAAACCTTGCATTCTGGCCAGGTGTGGTGGCTCATGCCTGTAATCCTAGCACTTTAGGAGGCTGAGGTGGGAGGATTGTTTGAGGCCAAGAGTTCGAGACCAGCCTGGGTGACAGAGTGAGACCCCATCTCTACAAAAAATAGAAAAATTAGCCAGGCATGGTGGTGCGCACCTGTAGTCCCAGCTACTCAGGAGGCTGAGGCAAGAGAATCGCTTGAGCCCAGAAGTTTGAGGTTATAGTGAGCTAGGATGATGCCACTGCATCCTAGCATCCTAGCCAGGGCAACACAGAGAGACTCCGTCTCAAAAAAAAAAAAAGCTTGCATTCTTTCAGGGACTATCAGAAAAGTACAGAGATGGGTGGGGAACAGCCACACTTTCTTTCTTTTTTTGTTTTTGAGACAGAGTCTTGCTCTGTTGCCCGGGCTAGAGTGCCGTGGCTTCAGCCTAGCTCACAGCAACCTCAAACTCCTGGGCTCAAGTAATCCTACTGCCTCAGCCTCCCAAGTAGCGGGGACTACAGGCACGCGCCACCATGCCTGGCTAATTTTTTCTATATATATATTTTTAGTTGTCCAGATCATTTCTTTCTATTTTTAGCAGAGACGGGGTCTCGCTTTTGCTCAGGCTGGTTTCAAACTCCTAAGCTCAAACAATCCGCCCGCCTCGGCCTCCCAGAGTGCTAGGATTACAGACGTGAGCCACCATGCCCCACTTTCAAAACAGGTTTCCGCCCCTGTAATACCCTCACTCATTCGGCAATAACCATGGTACTCTCCATGGTGGCCCACAGGCCCTGGGTGCTCTGCCCTCCCTACTGCCACAACCCCATCAGCCTACATATCTTCCACACACCTTCCCAGACCTGTAGCACTCCTCCCAGTCTCCTGCCCATTCAGGAGTGGAAGCCTCCTTTGACCCCACCCATCCTTTGATATCCATTCTCATAAACACACTGTACTTTGCCTTCTTGTTCCTTATCTGTTTCTAAGTGCATTTTGATTTGTCTGATCATTTGGTTAACGACTTTCTTCTTCACCAGACTCTAAGCTCCATGAGGGTTTGAATCTGTTTTGCTTACCTTCGTAGCTGTGCCATTGGCAGGCTGCCCTCCACATGGTCAGGGCTTAATAATTTTTTATTGAATGGATGAATCCATGAACGAATAAATAGCTACCAGGCACTTTACACACATGAGTCATTGATGCCACAATTAACTCACTGAATCCTCACAACTGCCCCATTGTCACCATTTTAGAGAAGAGGTAAGGGAGGCTCAAAGAGTTAGAAAGCAGTGGAGCTTGAATTCAAACTCAGGTTGGTCTGACCCCAAAGCCACTGCCTTCGGCACAGCTGCCTCCCAGCACCCAAAAGCCATAGCCAGGATTTAAATAGTTATTGGTTGTCACACCACATGTCCGGATTTGAGCCTAAAGGACACCAAATTGGATGGCACTGGGGCCCTGTTGGCACCACCCTGTTGGCGGTCTGTGCCCTTCTAGAGTCTTAGGCTGCTTTCCCTCCCACTCTCTTCTTGGTCTCCTTCCTTTCCAGGGAGGGAAAAGGACTAGGAATTACAGCCAAGGAAGCCCTTCCGGGAAAAACAATCCTATGCTGAAAAGAGCCCTGTTCTGAGAGCAGAGAAACCTGGATTTAAGTCCTGGCATGGAGGCGGCCCTGCTGAGGGCCAACGTTCTTGGAGCTTCTGCGTCTTCGTTTGGGATTCTGCTTACGTTCCTGACCCACCTGTCATTCCTTACTTCCTGATTCCTAGAATCCCCAAAAAACAGCTTGGCCACACCCCTAGGGTCACTTTCACTTGGGAACCTTGGCGATTAACAATAACTGGGGGACGGCCTATGCCCAAGTCTATGCTGACTAGAGAGATTGGGGACTGGCCTGGTACCCTTAAGACTTTCCCTGGAATGCTAAGAGGATGAGGGATGGAAGTCTTTCTCGGATGACACGAGGCCTGGAAGAGAGACATACAGAAATGGAAGCCAAAAGATACAGGTTTGAGTCCCAGGGTTGTTTCAAATTCCCTGGGTGACCCTGGGTAGGTCATGCAACATCACGGAGACTCTGTTTTCTCTTCTGCAAAATGAAGATAATACCTGCCTGACAGGGTTGCTCTAGAGAATCAAATGAGACTTCTTTGCCAACTTGTGAATCTGTCACACTGTTAACCAGATGCAGCCTTTTATAACGAAGAAGCGGGGCTTATGCCCATTCATGCATAAATCCTCAAAAAACCGCCCCAGGACGTGAGGCAGATATGACTGCTCCTATTTTGCAGAAGTTTAAACTAAAACCCAGATAGGTTCAGGGAGTTGTCTGAGGTCGCTGAGTGAGGTGGCAGTTGAACCAGGGTCCAGCTCACTTAATCATGGCCTTTCAGAACTAGTTCCCGGTGCCAGGACTCAAGCCTCGCCCCGGATGGATCCTTTAGGGCGGGCTGAACCGGATGACTCACTCTCCCCACCCTACTTTCCGCCTGGGCTGAGACCCGAGTGAAGGGACAACAGTATCTGCAACTTGAGGGGTGTCTACAGAAAGTTTGTGGGCTTGTCCCCTTCCTTCCACCAAAAATACTAGTTCTTTGAACTCTAACAAAAAGAATTCGGCTTTCAACACACTTTATACAAGTTTTTACACTTTCTTAGGTGGGATTTTCATACTCTCAATTTAGTTGTTGATTTACTTTAATCTCCACCCCCCACTTCACTTGGTTTGCCCCCCCGCTGTTTACTCCGATTGCGGAAGTCGCCCGGGTGGAGCTCCTGGGACAGTACCCTTGAGTACGTCTTTTGCGTAGTTATTTAACTGGCATTGCACTCAGGCCAATGGAATGCCCGGAAGCCCCAGGCGGGTGGGGCAGGGAACCAATCAGGGCCGTTGGCGGGGTGTGGCTGCGTCCCAGGCGGGGAATCGCGTAATGGCGGACACAGCCGTGCGAGCGCGGCTGGGGGCGTAGCGCGCTGAGGGGGGTCCGGCCGTGAGGCAGCCCGCGAGGCGGTCCGCGGGAACAGACCCCGTGCAGAGACTGGGCGGGCGGCCGACCCTTCCTGTCGCTGAGGGCGACTGCGGGAGGCCAGGTGAGCAACAAGTCCGCTTGGGCAGACCCCCGCCGTGAGGCGCGGGGCGGGGGGAGCCCCCAGCCGGGGCCGACCCTCCCGACCCGCGTAGGGTCCGGGGGGAGTGGATCCTGCGCCTCCTGCTGTGGACCGGCAGAGGCTAGGCGAGCGGTCAGCGCGGGGTGGCGTCTTAGTCCACCCCACCCTCTCGAGGGGGTGACCTGGAGTCCCCCTTGGAGACTTGGAGGGTCCCGCAAGTCTGTCAGGCTGTGAAAGTGTCCCAACCTGACCTGGCTCTGCCACCCACTCGCCGTGTGATCTTGGGCAAGTCACTTCCCTCTCTGGGCCTTAGTTTCCCTGTTGGTAAAACGAAGCCTTTGTCGGTAGTTGTACATGAGTTGGGTCTCAGCTATTGTCTGATGTCTTGGGCAAGTTCTTCCCCAGCCTGAGCCTCAGTTTCCTTCTCTGGACCGTGAAGTAATTGAGGTGCTGGTTGAGGCTCTTGGCCTGCTAAGTTGCAGAGCGGCAGGGAGGCCACTGAGTGTGTGTATGTACAAGATGGTCTGCAGAACAAGGAGAGTTGGCTAAAGGGCTCTCCCACGAAGGCCATGGGCGCTACCCAAACCATGATGGGGTGAGGTGGGGTCTGCATATAACACCCCAGGAATCCTGGAGCCTCTGAGATGGGAAAGTTTTTATACGGTTGTCCATGGAGTCAGAGAAGAGGAAGGGCTCCTTGGTGCCTCCTGGGGCTGTGATTGGAACTTAGGCCCAGAGTCAGAAGGTTTAGGAGGAAGAGGGAGAAGAACATTTATGGCACTCTTATTACTGTGTGCCAAACCTTGCTTAGGTATATGTTCCTATTTAATTTTTACAGCCACCCTTGAGAATTAACGCATAAGGAAACTAAGTTTCAGAGGAGTTAAGTAACTTGCCCAAGGTCACACAGTAAAGTGCAGAGCTTACCAACACTCAGTTGTTTCCTTTGAGAATCACTGAGCAAGAAGGAAAGTCCCTGCTCACTTAAAAATAGGGAAGTTTGCTTTGTCACAAACAGGGGAAGGGGCCTGACCCCAGACATTTGATTTGATGTCTGGCAAGGAGACAGTCTTGATCTCTGCATGGTTAATTACAAGTTCATCCCCTTTGTTCAATCTGTGAGTTAGAAAGGGCCATTTCTAAGTTGGTAAAAGTCACTTTGAAGTCTGTCAGAACCTCAGAGAGCAGCATTTGAATCCCGGTCCATTGGCCTATAGGAGAAATTTCACCAGCTATTTGTGTGTTGACTTTTGGTTCAGGATGGTGCCAGCTTTTTCTTCTCCCTAAGAAGGCCACATTTTCTTGGGATGGGAGAAATTTGTTCGTTCAAATTTCTTTGGATTCCTTGGGGTGAAAGGTTCAATAGCCCACCTCTGATGAAACTTAATATCCCTCTCTTTGTTGCTCCCTGTTATCTACTTCCAGATGAGTGAAGATTGTGGATTTGGGGTAGGCATTAGTTAGGTACTAAAAATTGCAGCCCCTAATTTTTCCAAACCTCAGAGCTTTTGGTTAATCAAAATAGTGGGACCAGCCTTGAGCATTGTTCTCATATGGCTATGGTAAGGAAGAAAATTGGAAAAGGAAGTTGCTGAGAAAGAGGGCGTTTCTTAGCACTGGAGCCAATATGTATTTCTTTGTTTGAAATTCTAAAACCAGAAAAGCAGCAACTAAAGGAGGAAGGAAGGAGAGAACTGTGAAACTCTTTTTCCTGTTGAAATATCTGTAAGGGCTGTTCCTGTCTCTGTCCATGTCCAAGGCTCTGCTTTCACAGAAAAAGTCAGTTGTAATTTGTTCAACATTTTCTTCTAGAATGAAATAATTTTAAATCTTAAACCCTCTGAGATAATTTTTTACGAAAATCAGAACATTTCCGTAAGTAAGTTATTTATCAGTGAATGATTCTTCTTCTCAACATAATTACCATTCAGTCTTTGGCTATATTTTAACTGTGATTTAAATTAGTGAATTTCCACCTAAGGATTGATTTAGATATTGGAGGATGCAGATGTCACCATCACTTGAAAAACACTTAATGGTGTTTTTGGTTTTTGACATTTGTTAAAAGTATTTTTAATGCTTTATTTTCCAGGATTATGTATATGTGATAGTTGTTAAGACATTGAATTTATTGCATGTGAAAATCTACATTCATTTGCAGTATTAGTTATATTTTCTGTATAAGATTTAGTCTTAATTACTATACCAGTCCACGGTACCGTATTCAAAATCTTTGGGAGCCAAAAAAAGTTCTTGGGGCAGTGTGTTTCTGAGTTTAGACACTTTTGGCTGTTTGGATTTTAGAAAAGAAATGTGATATATGTGCTACATATTATGTAATACCCCAGAGAGGTCTGGGGCAGCACCTTTTAATCAAATGCATTACTATTTCTGTAGTAAACTCAATGTTCACACTAACTGGGATAAATAAATACTGTACTATCAATAATCTCATGCCATTTCTTGTCTGGTTTTGCTACCAAATGAATAACAAAAAACTTGTTTTTCACAGCCTTTGGATTTTGGAATTGAAGTGAAGGGATTGTGGACCTTTGGGTAAAATTATATGATGACAAGAATAATTACAAGGAAAAATACTGTATAATCAAGTTAATTTCAAAGTCATGAGTCCTAAAAACAGTATTACATAGAAGATGGTTTTTTTTGTTTGTTTCTGTCCTGTTAAACTTTTACTGTAATGAAAATATGCCTGATATGCATTTTCCCTTAAGTACCAAAATTTATCTTTTTATACTCTCACTGGTCTCCATTTTGGGATGTTAGAATGACACCATCCACTTCTTTTTTAAATGGTAATTTGTAGAGTCTTTGCTCATTATTTTTGGTGTAGCATTTAAGAGAATTGTACCTTTTTCTATGTAATTCAGAGAAAGACTTATCAGGTGAGAATCTGTAGGTTCATGTTTGCAAAATTTTAAAGCTGATTTTTCCCTTCAGGGTGGTCTTTAGTATGAGGTAATAACTGTTGGATGGAATTTGGGTCAAATTTTTATTTTTAATCTATGAAGCTTCCACAATTTACACATCTTGGTGTAAGGAGTTTACTAAAATACATTTAATTTAGAGTATTTCTATTTTATGTGTATGCTGTATGAGAAACTTGTATTTACCAACCATATGAATTTGGGTGGTTTCTTTAAATGGCCAAAGTCCTTTATGAGTATATTTTTTAAAACTTAGCCTAACTTAGCTTTTCTTGGACACCTCTACTATAGAATTAAGGTAGATTGGTATTGTTGGAGGATGAAGAATTATTTTTTCTCTTTAGAAGAAGCCCCATGACAGCATGGATTTGAAGAATTCTGTCCTTCAGGAAACAATGTAGCCACCTGGTTTGAGGGCTTCAATT
The DNA here is from genome assembly GCA_963575035.1 of Avahi laniger. Classification (NCBI taxonomy): domain Eukaryota; kingdom Metazoa; phylum Chordata; class Mammalia; order Primates; family Indriidae; genus Avahi; species Avahi laniger. The sequence continues at coordinate 12,161 of CAUYSK010011179.1, read as the reverse complement.
CATTTTCCTACTTAGGTGGCTCCATAGTTCCTGAAAATGGTGTACCTTCACTGTCTGGGAGATATAAGGGGTGCGAAACAGTGTGTCAGCAGTTGTAGGTGGAGTCAGTAATTGGATTAGGAATTAGGAACAGTTCTTATCCAGACTACCGAATTTCTTCTATTTCATAAGCACTGATAATATTGCAAACAGAAGCCAGGCATTAGTGGTCTGGTTAGTGCCTATAGTCCCAGCTACTCAAGAGGCTAAGGCGGGAACATCGCTTGAGCCCAGGGGTTTGAGGCTGCAGTGAACTATGACGACACCACTGCACTCTGGCCTGCACAACAGCGCAAGACCCCATCTCTTAAAAAAAAAAAAGTAAATAAAATATATTGCAAAAGGATTACAAATTATTAGACTAACATCCTATTCCAAGTTATTTTGTTGTGACTATGGGTAAATTCTTGAAGACAGGTACTGTGTCTTACATTTCTTTTGCATTCTGTAACGCCTAAAGGCCTGGGCTTCAAACTTACCAGAATTGACCCCCAAAATATGGATATCTGGCCCAGGAGCTCTGATGTCAGTATACAGCCAGGGTTGAGAACCATTGGTAAAGCACATTATAAATGCTCAGTAAGTATTTTGAGCACTTACAACTAGCATGAGTTGGGCAGTGTGGAAGAGAACCCAGATTTTTTCATGAGCTAAAATAGCTTTTCAAGATATCAACACATATCTAACAGCAGATCTGTACCCATAGTCAGTTCATTGTTGACTACTATGCCAGAATTACCACCCTCATTTTATGACCTAGGCAGAGTTAGATACAGTCTGTGTCAACAGACAACTGAAATTTTTGTTTACCCCTTGGGTAGTGGCCTTACTAAGATTCATTAGGGCAGCAATTGCTAAATTGGGAATAGGTGGAAATGCAGAATTCTTGAGGATTTGGGTGGGGGAGGTGGATCGATGGGCACCAATAATACCAAAGGAAGAAATGAAAAGTTGTAAGTTGACATAGCACAACACATGGAACATAATTGAACTCCATAGCTTTTTCTTGACTGTCAAAATGAATGGCTTCTTGTTTGGGAAGAGAAATATGGCCTGTGACATAAAATCCCAGATGCTTCCTACTCATCCTTCATGACAGGTCATCTGTTCCATGAAGCTTTCTCTGGGAAAAGTTGAGTGACTCCCTTTTTTCCCCCTTTGTTAAAGCATTTGTCAGATTGTCAAATCTGATATCAGACAAATTACAAAACTCTTTCTCCTACCTGATTGTGAGCTCCTTAAGATCAGGACTATATTGTTCTTCTTCCTTTTTTTTTTTTTTTTAAAGGGATGGGGTCTCACTGTGTTGCCCAGGTGGGAGTACAGTGGCTGTTCACAGATGTGATCATAGCTCACTGCAGCCTCAAACTCCTGGGCTCAAGCAATTCTCCTGCCACCTCCTGAGGAGCTGGGACCACAGGTGGGCCACTGCACCTGGCTTATATTGTTCATTTTTGAATGACCAGTGCTCAATACCACAATATAGGCTTAGTAGATGTGAATAATGCTTAAATTATGGCCTCTGTATTCTTCCTGCTTCATTCTTGTGTGCTCTCTTACATTTTATGGTCAGATCAGGAATGTTTAAGCAGCATCCCTGATCTACCCACTAGATGCCAGTAGAACCACCCCCCACCCCCCTGCCCCACCATGTGACAATCAAAAATGTCTCCAGACATTGTCACATAGGGAGCAAACGTGTCCTGTATTGAAAACTGTATCCACAGGAGTAGGGGCGGTAGAGTAATAGAGCAAAGTGAATGTGTATGTCCTCAGGTGCATTCTCTCCTTTTATTCCTTCTTTCTGGTTATAGAGTTCCTATCTCTGATTTTGGTTAAGAAAGGCAAATGAGGGAAATCAGGAGGTGACAACTTTAAAATAGCCCCATTATTTTTATTCTGTTCAAATTTTATTTTATCAGTTTAAATATATTAAAGCAGTTACAGATAGCTGAATTATTTATGCAGATCTATGTAAATTCAATTTGTACCACTGATTAAGATTAGATGGAGTAAAGAACTACTAGAATATTACTACCTTACATGAAAGACTGTTTCTTAGAAAAGCTCATAGCTATAGCACAACAAAGTGACTATGATCAACAATAAGTTAGGATATAAAACTAAAAAAATAGAATCAGGCTGGGCGCGGTGGCTCACGCCTGTAATCCTAGCTCTCTCGGAGGCCGAGGCGGGCGGATTGTTTGAGCTTAGGAGTTCGAGACCAGCCTGAGTGAGAGCAAGACCCTGTCTCTACCAAAAATAGAAAGAAATTAATGGACAGTTAAAAATATATAGAAAAAATTAGCCGGGCATGGTGGCGCGTGCCTGTAGTCCCAGCTACTTGGGAGGCTGAGGCAGTAGGATTGCTTGAGCCCAGGAGTCTGAGGTTGCAGTGAGCTAGGCTGACGCCACGGCACTCACTCTAGCCAGGGCAACAAAGTGAGACTCTGTCTCAAAAAAAAAAAAAAATCAAATCAAATCAGAATGTTCCTAATGCAAGGAAATGACAGATGCCTGAGATGATGGATACCCTGGGTACCCCAATTACTCTGATTTGATTAATTCATATGCCTGTATCAGAATATCACACATACCCTATAAAAATATACAACCATTATGTACCCATAATAATTAAAAAATAAAAAAGCCCCTCCCCTCCCAAAAAAAACCTGAAAAGTTTAACATCTAAAAAATAACCAGCATTGCTTTCATAAAGAACTTGCTAGGTTTGTCAGGATTCTTCTTTGCTAATTTTTGAGCTTCATAGCTAAGATATATTTTTTGATGTTCCTGCATAGATACTTTATAACTCTAAAAAAGCATGTTTAATGTGGACATGCTTTTCTTTTCTTTTTTCTTTTTCTCACAGACGAGATCTTGCTATGTTGCCCAGGCTGAACTTGAACCTGGGCTCGAGTGATTCTCCTGCCTTAGCCTCCCAAGTTGCTGGGACTATACACATGTGCTACTGTGCCCAGCTTGGTCATGCTTTTCCAAGCTCAGTATTTTTTGTTATAGGTAGATCAAGGCAGTGGTCCTTGGTTCTTTTGGGCATTCATAAATTAATGACAAGGTGGTAGTAACATTTGGGGACTTCACTCTCTTTTGGCCAACTCTCTACAATATAATGTAATAATCATTCATGTCTTAGTCACCACTAAGGTGAAGTTGAATGAGTGTTTTTCCTGTTCCATTTGAAGTTATGAATGGTACTTTAGAGAATTCAAATGTATAGTTATGAATAGTATCTCAGAATAGTTACCATTTATGCAAATGAAACACACTTCTTAACTTAGAAACCAAACAGAATTGAATTAGAAAAGAGAAGAATAGAGACAAGAATTGTTGAATGCTTGCTGAGGCAATAATTTTCAGATATAGAAGTATCTCAGAAAAATTTGCTTTTCATCATGATTTCCACAGACTAATAAAAATAAACAATTTGAGATTGATGGGAGAGGCTGTTAAACTTTGTGATATTTCTTTTCAAGCTTTGTTTTTCTTTTCTGGTAAAATATGGAGAAGTCTGAGATATACTCTCTTAGTTGTAAGATTAATTCCAGTTGAACAAAAAAAATATTTTTTTTAATTTTTAGAATATAGAAGCCCTTTTGAGAAAAAGCAGTGATGCAACTCAGTTCCAATTTGAGCAAATATGGATATGTGTATGCATACATGCATACTTACACAGATATATATATATGTATATATATGTTGTGGCTCCTGTGAAATTTATTTTTTTATTTTTTATTTTTTTGAGACAGAGTCTCAGTCTGTTGCCCAGGCGAGTGCCGTGGCGTCAGCCTAGCTCACAGCAACCTCAAACTCCTGGGCTCAAGCGATCCTCCTGCCTCAGCCTCCCGAGTAGCTGAGACTACAGACTTGTACCACCATGCCTGGCTAATTTTTCTGTATTTAGTAGAGATGGGGTCTCATTCTTCCTCAGGCTGGTCTTGAACTCCTGAGCTCAAGCTATCCTCCTGCCTCTTGGCCTCCCAGAGTGCTAGGATTACAGGCATGAGTCACCACGCCGGGCCTGAAATTTAAACTTTGTAATTGACATAGTAAAGTAAGGAGAGCAGTTCATTTGCTGTCAAGTATCTAGAATTGAAACTCTCCCCTCCTCCCCATTATGCCATTGTTCTAGCAAGTACTCAGTCTAAAAAGCTTTCTCTCTTATCAGGTCTTGAGAAATTTTATTTAACTGTGTAGAAGAATGTCTTGGATCATGCCCATTGATCCCATTGATACTCCCTTTCACTCACAATTTGGAACTGTAAATAAATGTCCCTTTTTAGAATACTGGTAGTTTTTAAAGAATAGTACTCCCAATACCAATGGCATCTGTGAAATTATGAGAAGTACAGGACCAACTTTCCCCCTTTCTTTAGTTTTAAAATTCCTTCACCAGCCTGAGCAACAGAACAAGACCCTGTCTCTGCAAAAAAAATTGAAAAATCAGTTCGGCATGGTGATGCATGCCTGTAGTCCCAGCTACTCGGAAGCTGAGATAGGAGGATAGCTTGAGCTCAGGAGTTTGAGGTTGCAGTGAGCTATGATGCCATGGCACTCTAGTCCAGGTAACAGAGTGAGACCCTGTCCCAAAACAAAATATAACTCCTTCAGCATTCAGTGGGTGATAATTTGCAAAAGCACAGTGCTCCTCTTTGATATATGTACCACTGCAGTCAGTTCCTAGCACTTGAGATAAATTGTATCATGTTAGTAGCTACATTTTATACATAAAGTAAACCAGTTCAGAGAGATTAAGTAACTTCTTCAAAGTCATTGACTAGTTAATGGCAGATTTGAGATTGAAACTTGTCTTTTTTTTCCTAATAAGACTTTTAAAGGTAAAATTCATATACAGTGAGATGCAAATATATAATAGATGAGTTTTAACTGTTGTAAACACCTGTATAGCCAATACCCCAATCAAGAAATAGAACATTTCCATAACCCTCCAAAGATCCTCCTTCAGTTCCTCCTTCCATTCAATCCCTACCGTTTTATAGTGGACCACTGTTCTGATTTCTATTCCCACATTTTAATTTTGCATATTCTTGAATTATACAGTATATACTCTTGTGTCTGACTTTTTCTGTTAAACATAAAGTTTTTGAGATTCATCCATGTGGGTGTGTGTATCAGTATGAACCCAAGTCTTTTGGGTATATCTGTAGTTCTTTCCAAAAGATTAGTAGCTCCTAATTTGCTTATTCTTACATCACAACCATTTTTTTTCCTTTGCTATTTGCATGAAATTTACTTCCCATTTCTAATATACTAGATTTATTTATTTTAAAAATCTCTTTGAAATTACGAAATTAATACATGCTCATTGCAACAAATTACACAATCAGAAGGAAATAAAGAGTGAAAGTTTCCTCAGATTTATTTTTGTTTCTACCTTTTTCCAATTATGAAAATAGTGAGTGCTCTTTGTAAAAGTAAATAAATAAATAAATAAGGCCCAATTCGGATAATATGAAGCAAAAAATGAATATTGCCCATCATCTCACCAGTTAGCATTTTGACACATTTTCCTCTTTGCAGTTTGTTGACCACAGATGAGACCGTAGTTTAAGGGTTTTGGGGCCTCCCTTTTTATGTTAGGTTTGTCACACCCTCGTTAATCAGTTTTTGTTATTTCAGTGCTCATGTTTGGGGCCACCCTAAATTTGACTATCTAGCTGTGGGTAAACTTGGCAGGGTTGGCTTCATTAGGCAAAATTTTGGAACACTTACTCTACACTCCTTCATCTCCCACCTCATTCTTACATACCTATCACCCAACATTTCTCAAAGAATAGGAGGCAGTATTGCTCCATTGTTATGAGTATAAATTCTAGAGTCAGTTCATCTGGGTTCATATGTAGGCTCCTCCACTTAAGCTAGTTTTGTAGCCTTGGACAAATGACACAACCTCTCTTAGCCTCAGTTTTCTCATCTGTAAAATAGGGACCTATCTCATTTTACTGTAAAATATAGAGCATATCTCAGAGGAGTATTAGAAGGCCTAAATGATATTACCTTTGTCTGGTGCTCAGTAAATGTTAACAATTGTTATCATAAACTAGTATACAGCATATATAGTTAGAAACATCATGTATGTAATGCGGAATTCTGCTTTTTTATTTTAATGGTGAAAAAATGTGTATTTATTTATTTTTTATTTAAAAAAGTATGTATTTAGAATTAGCCAGCTGAACTCAGTTTGGATGATCCTAATTTCGTTGGCAATGTGGAGAGGTTCATAGTCAGGAGCCAGTCGAACATATGACTTCTTCTCTTCATCAGGCCTCATCAGGATGTTGACGTTGGCCACTTCAGTGTCATAGAGCTTCTTCATAGCCTGTTTGATCTGGTGCTTGTTGGCCTTGACATCCACAGTGAACACAAGTGTGTTGTTTTCTGTATTCTTCATGGCCCACTCAGTGGTCAGATGGTGGCATAGTGGTCACCCTTGTTTCTCCTGGGGGTGCTCTTCCGAGAATATTTGGGCTGCCTCCAGAGACACAGTGACTTGGGCTACAGGAAGGTGGGTGATGTGTGGATTTTTTTTTTTGTGGCTATGGATGCCTTTGAACCCTGCCTTCTTGGCCTTCAAAGTCTTTGCTTTGGCTTTGGCTTTGACTTTGGGAGAGGCAGGAGCTTCCTACTTTGCGTTTGATGCCATCTTGGTGAAAAGACAGAATTGTACTTATATGCTTTCAAGGAGCTGCTTGTGGGGAAGGCATGAAAACGTTAACTTCAGAATTGAGGGCTGTGTTTCCCCAAATTTCATTTCTCTTAGGAATTTCTTTTTCTTTTCTTTTCTTTCTTTTTTTTTTTTTTTTTTAGAGATAGGGTCTTGTTCTGTCTCCCAGGCTAGAGTGCAGTGGTGCCGTCATAGCTCACTATAACCTTGAATTCCTGGCCCCAAGAGATCCTTCTGCCTCAGCCTTCCAGATAGCTGGGACTATAGGTGTGTGCCGACATGCCTGACTAATTTTTTTATTTTTTTTATAGATATAGGATCTCATTCTGTTGCCCAGGCTGGTCTTGAATTCCTGGCCTCAAGTGGTCCTCTTGTCTCAGTCTCCCAAAGTGCTGAAATTATAGGTGTGAGTCACCTTGCCCAGCTTCTTAGGAGTTTCTGATGGGAATGTTACCTATGAATTTATCTGTATTATTTTTTGGATTATTTTTTCTTACATTTTATACTCCCTATCTGAATGATGAGTTTTACACTGTATTATTAATACTTCATCTACTGGATTGGCTAGTAAACCATTACTTTTTGTTGACTCTAATAAAGGCAGTAGCTACTGTGTGGTGAATATATACTATGTGCCAGGCAGTGTTCATCCTCACAGCAGTCCTTCAGATTAGTTGTCATTTGCAGATAAGAGAGGCTCAAAGAAATTAGGTAGCTTGCCCATGGTCACACGGCTAGGCCTACTGGGACTAGCATGTAAAACTCCTGTGTTTCTGATTTTATTTGATTTATTTTTTTCTCCTTCCCCCACTCACGATTTTAAAACCTGGCTTAAAATTTATTTATTTAGTTAGAGACAGGATCTCATTCTGTTGCCCAAGCTGGAATGCCATGGTGTGATCATAGCTTATTGCAACCTCAAACTCCTGGGCTCAAGTGATCCTCCTGCCTCAGCCTCCCGAGTAGCTGGGACTACAGGCAAATGCCACCATGCCCAGCTAACTTTTGTAGTTTTTGTAGAGGTGGGGTCTTGCTGTATTGCTCAGGCTGGTCTGGGACGTCTGGGCTCTAGCTATACTCTTGGCCTCAAGCCATCCTTCCACCTCCCAAAGTGCTGAGATTACTGGCATAAAGTAATTTTTAAATATACTTCATTGGTTTTCTTTTTTTTTCTTCTTGTTTTAGAGATGGGATCTTGCTATGTTGCCCAGGCTAGACTTGAATTCCTGGGCTCAAGTGATCCTCCCACCTCAGCCTCCGGAGTAACTGGGAAACTGGGACTATAGGCCTGCACCACTGTGCCCAGCTGTTTCTTTAGACTTTTAACTGCTTTATAACTTCTAAGATTTAATACAGAAATCTCTGTATTTACCATTTCATACCCTCTTTGTTTCACATTAAAGTGTCCTTTATATATCTACATATATTCATATTTGTAAAAAATCTGTATTTGCATGGAAGCCCCTCTGTCCTTAGGTCTTTTCGGGTACCTCTCTAGGTCTTCTCTATTTTACCTTTTTTTGTGCTATAATGACCACAACTGCACATTCTATTCTAGGTTCAGATACAGTTTGGTTTGTACAAGGATAGGATAATGTGTTCTGTGTTTCCAAAGCTTTCATAATAACAGCCAGCATTTTGTTGCCTTTTTGAAGCTGTATTCAGGATACAGTCCAGGGACTTCGAAACCCCTTTCCTGTGTTGTAACAGGTAGCTTTAGAGCTCCTCATCTGATAATTATAGTTTGAACTGTTTTTCCATTACTGTATCACCTTATTTTTGTCTCCGTAGAAGCTGTTTTTCACATTTCTGGACACATAACAGCCTTGCACCCATTGTACTTCTTCGTATTCCTATAGAGTCATCTGCAAACTGGGAAGAGTTCACTGGTTTTTTTCCTAGATAATTTGTCAAAATGTTAGTTGTGTTAATTGTGATAGGTTTCATCTTTGATTCCTAGAGGACCCTTTGTTTATACATCTTTAGAGGAGGGCCTATATCACAACTGTCTCATTTTTGTTTCTAAATGAATTCTCTGGGGGATACATAGTCTGTTTATTTGCCGTTTTCAGTAGCCTCTGGAAGAGGTTTTTTTTTTTTTTTTCTTTAATTCTGTCCATTTAGTTTGCATACTATGTATCCTCTCACTTCAGGTGTATATGTGTGTTACCTGAAGCCTTGCAAATAGTAGGTTCTCTGTAGGCCTTTGCTATATTAAATACTCAGCAATAGAGTAATGCCTAGTATTGGGTTATTAGTTTAACATTCAACAGCTTTATTGGGTGCCTACAGTGTTTCAGGTACTAGGATACATCTTTTTTTTTTTTTTTTCTTTTTTTTGAGACACAGTCTCATTCTGTTGTCCTGGGTAGAATGCAGTGGCATCATCATAGCTCACTGTAACCTCAAACTCCTGGGCTCAGGGATCCTCCTGCTTCAGCCTGCCAAGTAGCTGGGGACTACAGGTGCACACCACCACACCCAGCTAATTTTTCTATTTTTAGTAGAGACAGGATCTCACTCTTCCTCAGGCTGGTCTCGAACTCCTGAGCTCAAGTGATCTTCCTGCCACTGGCCTCCCGGGGTGCTAGGATTATAGGTGTGAGCCACTGCGCACAGCTGGGTGCATCTCACTGATCACCAGAAACAAAGTCTCTGCTCTTATGCAGTTTGGGAAGGCTTGGATAGACAACAAATACATAAATAAAATGTTGAAAGATTGTGATGTGTTAGGAAGAGAATAAAATAGGGTGCTATGATAGAGAGTAACGGAGGAACTTTGATGAGGAAGGACCAGGAAGGCTTGGAAGGTGACAAACTGGAACTGAAGGATGAAAATGAACCGGCCAAATGAAGAGATGCCGGAAGAGAGTTTCAGGTAGAAGGAACTGTAAGGTCAAAGGCCCTGAATCAGGAAAATCCTTAGTATATTCCGGGAATGATGGAAGTGCACTATCACGATAGACTAGTGAACAATGGTAGCATGATATATGATTGGAGAGGTAGGTAGGAGCCAGATATTTCAAAGTTTTGTAGGATTGATAAGCAGTTTTATTTTTAAGTATAATAAAATGAGAAGCTTGAAAAAGTGTTTTGTTTTTAAGTTGAGATGCTTGAAGAGGTTTTTTTGTTTTGTTTTGTTTTTTAGATGGAATCTCACTCTGTTGTTGGGGTTAGAGTGCAGTGGAGACATGATAGCTCACTGCAACGTTAAACTCCTGTACTCAAGCTCTTCTCCTCCTCCACCTCCCAGAGTAGTTGGGACTACAGGCGCACCCCACCACACCCAGCTAATTTTTCTTTTTTTTTTCTTTTTTTGGTAGAGACAGAGTTTTGCCATGTTACCCAGGTTTGGTTGACCTCCTGGCCTCCAGTGATCCTCCCACCTCTACCCCCGCAAAGTGCTAGGATTACAGGCATGAGCCACCATGCCCGGCTTGAAGAGTTTCATAAAAGCTTTTTTTTTCCTTTTATTTTTTTGTAATTTGCCCCCATTCCCCTTCTGTCTGATATAAAAGCTTTTTAATGCAAAGTTTCAAGCATGTATAAAAGTAAAGAGAATGCTATCGTGAACCCCTATTTATCTGTCTCCTAATGTCAACAATTATCAACTCATGGCCAAGTACAGGAGGTCCTCAGTAAGCTTATTTTGTTCAGTGAGGTTTCATTGTAACTTTGATGAGAAAAAAAAAAATCTATTCCTGGCCGGGGCCACTGCCTGTGTAGAGTTGACATGTTCTCCCCATGTCTGTGTGGGTTTTTTTCAGGCACTCTGGTGTCCTCCCACATCTGAAGCTGTGCATGTTTGGTGAATTGGCATGTCTAATTGGTTCCAGTGTGAGTGTGCATGGGAGTGTGTCCTCCAATGGAATGGTGTCCTCTCCAGGGTGTGGGTTTCTTCCTGGTGCCCTGAGCTGCGGGGAGAGGCCCCTGACTCTGCAACCCTGAACTGGAATAATTGGGTAAATAATTATCTTGTTTTTATTAATTTTTCTTAAATGTTTGTATAGCTCACATTTATTTTAATATTTAATATTAGAAGTGTTTTGGTCTTTATTTAGAAGTCTGGTGATGTCTTTGTGATCAGAAATATGGTAGGAACTTAACTCTTTTGTTTGTATCAATTAGCCACTGGTAAAATTGGTTTTGTTGTATGTTCATTTGCTTAAAGTTGCAGTTTCCAAGAACTATGGACAATGTTAAGTGAGGACTTACTGTGTTGTTTTTTCCTAATTTCCCTCTCCCCACCCCTATTATTATTTTTTTAATAATTAACAATGTAACATTTATTTAAAATTATTTTCTGACCTATAGAACTCTAGCAGTTTAAATACTAGGATTAATGGTGCTTTTTATTAATTAACTTACTATTTTAGATTCTCTGTCACCCAGGCTGGAGTGCAGTGGCACGATCATAGTTAAAGTGATCCTCCTGCCTCAGCCTCCCAAGTAGCTGGAACTACAGGTGCACACCACCACACCCAGCTAATTTTTAAATTTTTTATGGAGACAAGGTCTTAGTCTGTTGCGTAGGTTGGTCTGGAATTCCTGGCCCCAAGCGATCCTCCCAGCTCAACCTCCTAAACTGTTAGGATTACAAGTGTGAGCCACTGCACCCAGCCAACGATGCTTTTATTTCATTTTTACAACAGCTTTATTAAGGTATTATTGTCATACAATAAACTACACATATTTAAAATGTAAAATTTAATAAGTTGTGACATATGTATATGCCAGTGAAACCACCACCGTAGTCAAGATAATGAACATATCTATTACCTCTCATCATTTCCTCCTGCCCTCTTTGTAAACGCTCCCGCCTGCCCCTCTGCCAGCCCCACCCCTCAGTCCACAGGCAACCTTTGATCTGCTTTCTTTCACTTTAAAGTAGGTCGCATCTTCTAGAATTGTATATAAATGGAATCATACAATATGTGCTCATTTGAGGATGGGTGTCTAGTTTCTTTCATCCTGGATAATTATTTTGAAATTCATCCATATCAATAGTTCAATCTTTTTTATTGACAAATAATAATTCATCATATGAATGTACTAATTTGTTTAGCCATTCACCTGTTGATGCACATTTGAGCTGTTTTCTTTTGTTTTTGAGACAGAGTCTCACTCTGTTGCGCTGGCTAGAGTGAGTGTGGTGGCATTAGCCTAGCTCACAGCAACCTCAAACTCCTGGGCTCAAGCAGTCCTACTGCCTCAGCCTCCCTAGTAGCTGGGACTACAGGCATGCGCCACCATGCCCAGCTAATTTTTTCTATATATTTTTAGTTGTCCAGATAATTTCTTTCTATTTTTTTTTTTTTTTTTTTTTTGAGACAGAGTCTCACTCTTTTGCCTGGGGCGAGTGCCGTGGCGTCAGCCTAGCTCACAGCAACCTCAAACTCCTGGGCTCAGGCAATCCTAC
>CAUYSK010011178.1:0-57736 GCA_963575035.1 Avahi laniger | reverse complement strand
AGAATTTGGGGATACCTGAAAAAGCTAAAAATAGAAATACCATTCAATCCAGCAATAGCACTATTAGGCATCTACCCAAAAGAGCAAAAGACATTCTACAATAAAGATATCTGCACCTGAATGTTTATAGCAGCACAATTCACTATTGCAAGGATGTAGAAACAACCCAAGTGCCCATCAATTCATGAGTGGATTATTAAAATTTGGTATATGTATAAAATGGAATACTACTCAATTATAAGAAACAACAGTGATCTAGCACCTCTTATATTTTTCCAGATAGAGCTTGAGCCCATTATCCTAAGTGAGGTATCACAAGATCAGAAGAATGGGCTCCATATGTACTTGCCATCAGATTGGCACTGACTGATCAACACCATGGTGCTCACACAATAGTAATATTTTCCAGGAATTAGGGGTTTGGGAGGGTAAACTCACAACTAATGGATGTGGTGAGCATTGTAAAGGGGAAGAGCATGCCTCTAATCCTTGCTTGGGTGAGGCAAAGACATAAAATGTAATCAAAATGTACCCTCATAATATCCTGAAATAAAAAATATATATATATGTAAAAAAATTATCTAAGTTTACTCCTAATGAAGAAGAAAAAAGAGCAACTTAGTAAATAAGTAAACAAGTAAGCAAATATAAGTAAATGATAAACATAAGACAAATATAATGAAAAACAAAACAAATGACTAAGCCAAAAGTCAGTCCTTTGAAAAGATGAATCAAATTTATAAGCAACTCAGAAATTAAAAGGGAATATAAAAATTACTAATATCAGGAATAAAAGGGAAGATATCAGGGTAAGTCTTTAAATACTGAAATGTTCATTGAGGAATATTATGGATAGTTTAATATTACTAAATTAAAAAATTTTGGTAAGTCATATTGTGAACTACCTGTGAAGATGGGAAGCCTCCAAGAATCGAGGGCCTCAGTCCAATAACAGCTAAGAACTGAATTCTGCCAACAACCCAAATAAGCTGAAAGAGTCCCAGGCTCCAGATGAGAACACAGTCTGTCTAACATCTTGATCGCAACTTAGTGAGAGTCTGAGCAGATAACCCAGCTAAGTCATGCCAGGGCTCCTGAATCATGAAAAATGTGAGATAAGAAATATATATTGCCTCAAGGCAGTAAAATTGTGCAAATGTGTTATATATTAATAGAAAAATGATATAATAGAGTTAAGCACCACATTCACAGAATGAAAGATCAATATTATTATAATTTTCACCTTCCAAAGGTCAACGTGTACATTGAAGTCAACCTTAATTAAAGCATCAAGAGTTTTCTTGCCGAAAGCAACATATTTAGAATATATTGGTACGTGCAAAAAGCCTAAAATTTCCAAAACCATTTTTGAAAAATTGACAAAACTGAAAGATTGATTTTTTTCTAAGTTCCCAACTTACTATAAATTTAAAGTAGTGATCATAATATGTAATTCTGATATGATTCATATATAGATCATTTTACAGATTAAAAAGTATAGAAATACAACACATAGACATAATCAATTAACGTTCAACAGAGGCAACAAAGTAAACAATGGACCTTGATACCTCTAAACAATTGATACTGGAACAACTAGATTATCTGTGTGGAAAAATGAATTTCAATCCTTACCTGGCATGATACACATAAATAATTGAAAATGGATCATAGACAACATTTTTAAACTACAAATATTAGACATCTAGATGAAAACATAGGAGAAAATCTAAAGAAACTTGGGATAGGCAAAATTTCTTAAGTAGGATGCAAAGAATATTACCAAGAAAGACAAATTTGATACATTAAATTTCATCAAAATGAAGCTTTTTGTTCTTCACAAGACACCATAAAGAAAATCAGAAACTGAAAAGGCAAGCCATAGTCTGGGAGAAAATATATGAATAGACATATCCCAAAATGATACGTAACCAGAAAATAATCAGCTGAAGAGAAACATAACATCATTGGTCATCAAGGTACCATAAACTAAAATCCATAGGATATATCACTCATATTCACTAGTATGCTAAAGTTAAAAGGTTGTCAATTTCAACTGTTTAGGAGGAAGTTAAACAGTTAGAATTCTCACACATTCCAGTAAGTGTATAAATTTGTAAATTTATTTTTATTTTTCTCTTTTGAAAACTGCTTAACTCTTTCTTTAAAACATAAGCAAAACCTTATATGACACAAAAATCAAACACCTAGACATTTTTCCAAGGCAAATTAATATATATGTCCATAAAAGCACATGTAAATGAATGGTCATAGCTGCTTTAGTCATAATACCAAACACCATATGCAATCTCATGTCTTATTGTCCATCCAAAATTGAATGCATAAATCATTTTTGGTATAATACTCCAGTAATATATCACTAAAAAATAAAATATAAAAATATTGACACACACAATAACATGGATGAATTTTACAGACATTATGCTGAGAGGAAGAAGTGAGGCATAAAAATATTTGTTTTGTTTCATTATTATTAAATTCTATAATAGGTAAAATTAATCAGGGATAGAAAGGTGTGGTTTCATATCGTGTAGAGTGCAGAAGATAAGTTGCAAAGGACCATGTTTAAACTTTTGGGAAGATGATAATATCCTCTTTTATTATTTTTTATTTCAAAATATTATGGGAGGCTGGGCGCGGTGGCTCACACCTGTAATCCTAGCTCTCTGGGAGGCCGAGGGGGACGGATTGTTTGAGCTCAGGAATTCGAAACCAGCCTGAGCAAGAGCGAGACCTCGTCTCTACTAAAACTAGAAAGAAATTAATTGGGCAACTAAAAATATGTAGAAAAAACTAGCCGGGCATGGTGGCGCATGCCTGTAGTCCCAGCTACTTGGGAGGCTGAGGCAAGAGGATCGCTTGAGCCCAGGAGTTTGAGGTTGCTGTGAGCTAAGATGACGCCACGGCACTCTAGCCGGGGCAACACAGTGAGAGTCTGTCTCAAAAAAAAAAAAAAAATGTTATGGGAGTACAACTGTTTTTGGTTGCACAGACCACTTTCATAATGCTGAGTCATGGCTATAAGTGTGCCCATCATCTAGATTGCATTCATTTTACCCATTATGTAGGTTTTTGCCCATCTTCTCCTCCTCTCTGCCCCCTGCTTGATTTTCACTGAGTTTTACTTCCCTCTGTGCACATTTTCTCATCAGTCAGTTCTAGTTTAATAGCAAGTACATGTGTTGTTTGTTTTTTCATTTGTTCGATACCTCACTTGGGATAATGGTCTCCAGTTCCATTAATTCATCCTTTTTTATGGCTGGTAGTATTCCATGGTATACATACACCACATTTTGTTAATCCACTCATGAATTGATGAGCACTTGGGTTGATTCCACATCTTTGCAATTGTGAATTGTGCAATAATAAACATTCCTGTGCAGGTGTCTTTTTGATGAAAAGTCTTCTTTTCCTTTGAGTAAATGTCCACTATTCCGTTGCTACATCAAATGGTAGGTCTACTTTTAGTTCTTTGAGGAATCTCCATACTGTTTTCCATAGAGGTTGTATTAAATTGCAGTTCCATCAGCAGTGCCTAAGCATTCCGTTCTCTCTGCATCCACAACAGCATCTACCGTTTTTGGACTTTTAAATAAAAACCATTCTAACTGGGATAAGGTGGCATATTATTGCGGTTTTAATTTACATTTCCCTGCTGGTTAGTGATTTTTTTTTATATGTTTATTGGCCATTTGTCTATCTTCTTTTGAAAAGCTCCTGTTCATGTCTTTTGTCCACTTTTAATAGGGTCGTTTGGTTGTTTCTTGCTGATTTGCTTGAGTTTCTTATAGATTCTGGTTATTAGCTCTTTATTGGATGTATATGTGGGGAATATTTTCTCCCATTCTGTAGGTTGTCTATTTGTTCTGTTGATTATTTCCTTAGCTGTGCAGAAACTTTTTAATTTGATCATTTCCCAATTATTTATTTTTGTTGTTTTTGTGATAGAAAACATATCATGCTCATGGATCAGGAGAGTCAACATTGTTAATATATCCATACTACCCAAAGTGTTTTCCAGATTCAATGCAATTCCCGTAAAAATACCAACATCATATTTTACAGATCTAGAAAAAATAATTCTATGCTTCATTTGGAACCAGAAAAGAGCATGAATGGCTCTGGACACAAGTCTTAATTGTAAGGCATGAAACCATAAGAATTCTAGAAGAAAATTTAGTAAAAACTCTTCTAGATATTGGCTTAGGCAAAGAATTTATGAAAAAGATCTCAATGGCAATCACAGCAACAATGAAGATGGGAATATTCTCTATCTTAATTTGGATGATTATTACATAAGTCTGTACATTTTTCTAATGTCATCAATTTATATGCTTAAACTTCATATATAAATTATATCTCAAACAAGTCTATTTGACAAAGTATGATATTTCATTACATAGAATAGTTCTTCAAAATATTTACATAATTAGTAAATAATAATAATGAAAATTCCCAGTTTAGTGACATATATCAAGATACAGATAACTGCCAACACTACAGACACACTCATGTCACTCCAATCAATATCAAACCGATTCAGTCTCTGATATGCAACCACTATCTTGATGTTTCCAAATATTAGTCATTTTTAGTCATTCATGTGTATTTCTTTATAACTACCTATATATTCATTCCTAAATATTGTTATTTAATTCTCCCTACTTGAAAACTTTATTTGAACTTATAAATAATATTCTACTTATATTGTCCCTTTTTCTTGTATTTAATCATGCTTGTTAGATACATCCATGTCCTACACTTAGCTGTGCATTGTGGACATTCATTCCTATAGATAATGCTGTGATATAAATACATGTGGAAAAATATTATAAGCGGAATTGTAATTTAAAATTCAGTATAATGCTCTATTGACAATTTATAATTTATAAGTATGTTCTTTAAGAAATGTTTTTGGATTTGATGATATCCATGGTGAGTTTATTTTAGCTGTTTTTTTTTTTTCTAAGTTGTCAAACAGGATTAACTTTTCAACCCATATATAAGTTTAGCAACCTGTAAAGCAATCATTTCTGTTTTGAACCTTATGGTGGGGAAATATTCAAATGCTGTATGGGTGTATAGGTCAAGAAAAATATAGCTACATGCTTGTTGAATTAAATTATTCTGTGATGATCATACTCTCACCTGAGTTTTTACATCATGACAGAACTTGTAAGGATCTTTAATTTGTTCATATGAACTTTTTTCTGTCATGGATTTGAATTTGTTCAACTTATATTGAAATTGTTCAGTTTATTCAATATTAAAAGCTATATAAAATATTGATCATTATGTCAGATTTCAAATTATTTTTTTACTTGCATGTTTTAACTAAATTTGTCATTCTGGAGAAAGACAAATATTAAACATTGAATTTGTTGTATATTGATTAAATGAATGCTACTATGATTTGACTCACTACATTTAGAAAATGTGGTGATAATTTATTTATTTTTTTGTTCTGGGAGATGTATCAGTTTTTGTTGCCTATACTTTTATCCTAAAAACACATCTGGCATTTTGAAAATTATGAAGTAAAACAGAAATGATACTTTTATAACTTCATACACATATACATAAACTGCTTTTTTATAACATGGAATCTTATAGTTGAAAATAAATTTAGAAATCATCATAGTACAGTTAGTGAAATTAGGACCCTGCCTTAATATACAAACCAAAGGCTGACCAGAAAACATTAGATAACTCAAAATGGGTTAGTTTGAAGAAAATGTTTTAAAAGAAAATGTTTAAAAGATAAGGGCTAAATGTGGCAATACCACATGCAATAATACAATACCAGGGACTATAATGCTAAAGCTATTGTCATCCTTGTGCCCAAAAGAACAAGAGAAGAAAATAATTCCCAAATGGAAGAGGAAACATGATTATCACAACAGAGAAGGAGTTGAGCTGGTGGAGAGGGATACCTTGAGAAAAATGATGCTCTTTGGTTTGGGAGCAGAGCTAGTCCAAAAATTCTGCAGGCAAAAAGCTAGAGTAAAAATCTCTTTTGCCCCACATTTCTTATTTCCTGGCACTCTTTCAATGGCTAAAACCAACAGGTGTCTTTGTTCTAGGTGTCCTTCTCATATAGAGCCATACTCTAGAGCAGAAAGAAGAGTGGGGATTTTAAAATATGAATCAGTTATCTTAGGATTTTTCTTAACAATGTGATTTAATGTGTTACATTAAAAATATTAATAGCACAAATTATTTATTTTGAGGCTACATAGAAAATTTAATTTTTTTAACTGACTATATATTAGATCACAAAACACTTTTTCATTCACAATAAAATCATATATTTACTCATAAATTTATTGATGTAACAAATATTTATTAACTGTCCACTCTGTCCCATGTATGATTTTAGGCCAAGGGGATGAACCAGAGAACAAATTCTGATGAGAAACAGAGACAGACAGTGAAATAAATAATAGATAGATCAGTTAGATATAGATGTGGGAAAAAATCCTGTAATGTGTAAGGGGCTTTCAAGTGATAGGGCATAGTGAAGGGGATTTATTTTTGTTGGATTGACTAAGGGCTACCTCTGATTAGATGACTCTTGCACAGCATATCAGTTCTGTAAGTCTTCCATAACAGGCCAACACAAACTGGGTGGCTTAAAAAACAGAAATTCAGGAAGGGGAAGCAAGATGGGTGATTAGAGACATGAGTCGCCAGATAGTCTCAGAAAGAGACTCAGATTGTGAGCTCCCTGCCCACTGGCCCTTCACGCTGCTGCCTGTCTGGATGCTCTAGCAGAGCTGGGTGCACTCGAAACGAAGGGACATTCCACAGCCAACTCAGGAGCAGCACATTTCTCCCTGACATGGTCAGAGTTGAACTTGGGGGACCAGAAAACAGGCCTGCAGGCCAGATCCCATACCCCCAGGACTTGATTGTGTCACTCGGGGCCATAGAGGGAAGAATTGTGAAGTAATCTTGGGAGATGAGGGGCCCCACGTGGGCAGATCTGTCTCTTGACGTAGTGTTCCCCTTTTGTGTCTTCACATTGTCTTCTTTTGTGTCCTCACACCAGTCATATTAGATTAAGAGCCCACCTACTCTAAGATGACCGCATCTTAACTAATATCTGCAATGACCATATTTTCTATAAGGTTACAGTGGAGGTACTGGAGGTTAGAAATCTGGAGTGGTGGGAACAATTCAGCCATTAACAAACAGTAAGCTGAAAGCAAGGGGAAATGAGCCATGAGAGGACCATTCCAGGTCAACATCACAGTCTCTAATACAGAAGCTCACTTGGTGTGCGCATGTACACTCACCATTCATTCCAATTTTCCCTAAACAATCCTAGTTTATTTCTGTGGCTTCAGTGTGAATATTAATAGACATCCATTTCAGTCTCAAAAATCCTAGTGCTCCCTGTTGGACCATGAGTTATATGTTCTCTCTGTGTATGAGGAACAATAGGAAGTCCAGTGTTACTAAAACAGAGTGAGTGTGGAAGTGATTATTTTACAGAGACGGGCATTAAATTGCATATGACTTCATTTGTCCAGGTAAGGTCTTTGGGTATAATTTTGCATTGCTTGGGAGAATTTTTTAGCATAAAAGTAAAATGGCATATTTATTGAATTACAACACATAGAGAAAATCTGCAATCTTTAGTGTTTAATCTATTTATATGTTTGCATCTAAAGTTATCTACTATAGATAGCATATAGTTAAATCATTTTTTAAAATAAACTTTGATTACTTTTTGATTGGATTGTTTAATTTTTTTCAAAATTAGCATCATTCATAAAATATGCAAATTCATATGCTATTTTATTTTTTATTTTTATATGACACATGTCCTTTTTGTTTCTATGCTCCTCTTTTATAGCTTTCTTTTGTATTAGTGAATATTATCTAATGTAATCTTTTAATTCCTTTAATACATTTACCTTTTTATTGTATTTTTAAGTTATTTTCTTAGTGTTTCCCCTAGTTTTTACAAATACATCTTAACTTATCACACTTAATTCTGGCTTATACTAAAGTAATTCCAGTGAAATATAGGAACATTACTCTTATATAGAGCTATCCGTGCTTCCGCTTTTTGATGGTATTATTGTTGTATATATTAAATATATATGTGTTATGAATTCAACAGTAATACAATATTATAATTATAACTTTACATAATTGTATATCTTTTAAAGAGGCTAAGAGAAGAAAAGAGAACAAGTGTGTATTTATGTTTGTTATATTAACCTTCTTATACACCATTTCTTGTCCTCTTAATTTGTTTCTATAGATTTATTACCATCTTGGGTTACATCCTTACTCCAATACAGCTTTTTTCCTACCTCCCTATTGTGTGCTATTATTGTTAATTAATTACATTTTTATACACTATAGTTCCAACAATACAATTATATATACACTCACATACAATATATGTTGTTCTGTACAATGCTTTTTAAGTTAGTTAAAAAAAGAAAGGAGAAGAAATATACATTTATGCTTTCTTTTATAATTTCATAATTACCTTTACTGATTCTATTTTTTTCCGTAAAGATTCTGTTATAATTATAGCCTGTGGGCACTTGCATTTAGAATGAAGAACTACCTTTAGTATTCCTTGTAAGACACGTTTGCTAACCATGAAATATCTGATTTTATTTATCTGGAACAATTTTTACTTTTTCTTTATTTTTGAAAAATACTTTTGCTGAATATAAGATGTATGGTTTACATTTATTTTTCAACAATTTTAATATGTAGTCCCAGCGCCATGTGGCACTCATTTTTCCTAATTTGAAGTTTCCTATTAATCTTATTGGAGTTCTCTTGTAAAGATGAGATTTCACTCACATTTTTTAAAATTTTCTTTTTATGATTTTGGCATTTTTACGAAGATGTGTGTGCATGTGGATAGTGACTTCCTTTCTATGCTGGTCTGGCAAATAATTTCATTAAGACATGGCATTTTCATTTTATCAAGTAATCTTTATCTAATGAGAGAAACAAATAGTTTTCTTTTTTAGTTTATTAAAGTGTGGATTTATATTATTATAAATATAATATGAATTATATGATGTAATGCATTATATTAATATAGCCAAAATTTAAAATAAATTAATATTCAAATATATTTAAATAAACAAGACAACATATATACAAAAACACATATCTTCTTCAAATAAATGTAATGTACTTTAACCCATCCACTAGAAAACAATGACTTTCTAATTGTCATCAAAATATAATTTTATATTATTTTGATTTGAAATACTAAGGAGATATTTTTGATTTATTGACACAGAGGTACATGAAAGTATTTTTAAAAGGGTTAAAACTTAATTTATCTAATGAAGAAACAAGCATTTCAATCCTTTAACATAAAAACTACTTTAGAAGACAGTTAACTGTAATGTAAGATCATAAGCCAAATTAAATTAAATTGAAAATTTCAAGAGAGGATAGGATATGGATTACATAGTTTTTCTAATGAGGGGAGAATTTAAGTGTTAGCTGTAAGAAGAATTTGGGACAACAGAAGTGAGTTTTAACTGATGTAGCATCATTAATTCCCAAAATTGGATAGAAAATAATCCATTGAAATACAGATGTAAAAGATTTGATAGAGAGAGTGATTTTAAAATCATATATGGAAAAGAATAATCCACAGTGAATGTTTCACTAGGAGTTGGAAGATGATGAAATTCTGTGTATATTAGTAGAGAAGTGATTCAGATAGGAAGAAAAACACTCCTCCATTAAAAAAAAATGAGGGAACTAAAAAAAGATTGATAAAGAATTGGGGAATTCACAATATTGGGGATATTTGTTATTTTGTAATGGAAAATAGAGGTGATTACTATTTTAAATCTCTTTCTCTGAGAAAGAAGACATCAAGTAAGAGATTTTGATACCCTATTATTTCATACACAAACATTTACAATGGTTTGCAATTTATTAATACAAAATACCTATGTTTAGAAATTAAACAAAGTATGCTTCTTCATTATTATTCATGTTTTACCATTGTGTTATATTTTATTATTAATATAAACCACTTTCTCTTATATCATGTTTTCTTTCTATTAGTTTTTTTCTTTTTCTGGAATTCATTCTTGATTAATTTTTTTTGTAAAAAGTATACAGGAGTGTTGTTTATCAGTCTGAAATCACAAGTATGAGAAATTGTATTATATTGAATTCATACTTGAAAAAATATTTTTGCTTAAAAGTTGAAGACATTTCTCTATTGTCTATAGTATCCATTATTATGTTAATTCTACTGAAAATGTGATTACCATTATTTTATGTATGCTACACGTATACTCTATGCAACCATCACAGAAAAATTTAAAGTTCAGAAATGTTACCAAATGATTATTATATTTTACACTTATTGTACTTTATTTTATGAATGTCTATATATTGATAATTAAAATATTTTATGCAATATAATAACTTACTGCCTTCTTAATTTTATGAAAATCCAAACTATTAGGTATCTTGTTAAATTTATATGTATATCTCATATGTAGTCATTATATTTTTGCTTCTACTTTTTATTTTACATTGAGTAGACAATTTTATTCACACGTTTTATAAAACTGGCATACATGTTCTAGTGAACAAATTGCTAGTCTTTTTGTATCATCATTCCACTAATTTACTGACAATCATAAGTGAACATTAAATAAATAAAGCAACTAAAAGAATATCTACAGGGGATGATATTTAGAGTTCACATTTAACAAGTCTTATTACTCACAGCAGTAAAAAATGCAAGCATAATGAACCTAGTAAATTAGTGATCAAAAAAGTAAAAGAAACTAATGGATTCAAAGATATTATAGATCATAACATGTTATTTCCAGACTATTAAACATGACCATGATGAACAATTGCAGGTGCTTAAAATCCTCACGACTTCATAAAGCATTAATTAAATGCTGAATGTCAGGAGAAAATCACTAACAGCACTTTACAAAGAAAGGTGTACGACCACCTGTATCTGAACCTCCTCATCCCCCAAGACTGCTAAAATTATAAATTCATGTCCATTATCAGAGGCTCATGAATTGGAATACTAAATATAAATGTCTTGAATTGTGACTATACATGTAATACCCAAAATGTTTGATGCACTTTACTGTATGAGTTGCATTGCATTAGAGAAGAGATACTGGCAAGAAAAGTCATTGCCTCCACTGTGATGGTTATATGTCAAGTTTGCTGGGCCACCATGCCCAGACATGTGGCCAAACATTAGCCTGGAAGTTTATTTAAGGATGTTTTTGGATGAAATTAAAATTTAAAACAGTGGATTCTGAGTAAAGCAGATTGCCTTTCAAAATGTGGGTGGGCTTCATTCAATCAATTGAAGCCTTGAACAGAACTCTGTCAACAGATGATCTTGGGACTCAAAACTGCAACATTAGTTTTCCTCTTTCTCCAGTCTGACAGTTCAACCTGCAGATTTTGGACTTGTCTGCCTCCATAATCACAGGAACCAATTATTTAAATATATATACATGTATATATATATATATATGTATATATATATACACACACACACACACACATATACATGTATATATATATACACATGATCCTATTCTATTTATCTGATAAAACCTGATTAATACATCCATGATACACTGACTTGTCTTCATCCTTCATATTTACCTCACATTAATTTATATTTTGCAAATAACAACCCAAAGAACCCTGAACATAGTCCCGTCCACAGCTCTAGGCAGAACTGGAATACAGAGCTGCCCCCACCAAGAATTAACAGACCTCAGGAAAACGTTGTTTGTCCCAATTCCTGATCTTGGTTCCTTCGAGCTTTGCTTTATCCTCCCTATAAAAGAAAAGCTTTTTTCTGCCTGGTCTTTAAGATGCTTAAAAATCTTTTGTTTGTAGCATTCTTCTTATTATAGTAATCTTTACAAATAAATTTGTTATTGTTAATCCCAAATTTGTTTGATTTGACAGTGTTCTGATGCTCCAAGTGGGATTAAGATCGATCCTCCACTATGGACCCCTGACATTCCCAGCCAGCTAAGGGCACCTTGCAAGTCCTTTGCAATGCTCTCTGCTTCATTGATTCCTGAAGCCTTTAGTGAGTTCAACTCTCAAACTAGTGCTACAGATGTCTCGTCTGTTGAAACACAAGAAGGAGTTACTTGACTCGTTCAGGCAAAGAGACTTTTCCTTGGCCTTTCTGTGCAGCTTCTTCTGTTTTTCTTTAACTCTACAGTCTGAAATTACGTAGGAAAGTTTCTCTGGCTTAATGGATTTGGGACTATAGGAGGAAATTAATTGAGTGGGACTCTTTCCTGGCTCCTTAAAGTCTTGTCTCTGATTTATGATCTAATCCTGTGTATAATTCCCTCTATGGATACCCTCCATTCTCTTTTCCCACTGACTGCATACTCTGAAATTGTAGCACTATTCTGTTAAATATCTCCAAAGGACACAATTTTCTTGAGGATAATGTAAAAGTAAAATGGCCTCTTTAGGGTTCTTGTGCTCTACCCTCTAATCAATGGTCTGTTTATTTCTCATGATATGTGGAAACTGAAAAGTATCTTTTTCAGTCTTAGGTTAATCAGGCCATTAGCAATCTCAATTTACTTTATCTGAGGCTGTTAAAACTCTCAAGGATAACCTATCCTCCTCAGCTATTTTTAAAATTGTTTAGTCTGATAGATAACAGTGTATATATTTATTACCTACTATATGGTGTTTTGAGGTACAAATACATTGTTGAATGGTTAACTTTAGCTAATTAACCAGTGTATTACCTAACACAGTTGTCATTTTTGTGGTAATAGTATTAAATATCTCCTTTTTTTTTGCATTCTACAAAAATATAGTGGATGGTCATTAACTATAGTCACCTTCCTGATCTCTTGAATTTACTCTTCCTACCTAATTGCAATTATGTATCCTTTGGCCAGTCTCTGCCCACATTGGTCCCCCATGTACTCATTCTCAAAGACTTCCTCTTTTCTCTCTTTTTACGTCTCAGATCTTCCAAGCCCATTCCAAGGCCTTCAAGCCACCCTGACTTCTCTACAGTCTCCTGTAGACTGTGACAGCCCTAAATACTGTAAGGGAAAGAAAGGGACATTGAGCTAAGAGTTGTACAGTAAGAAAGATAATTCATCAAACTCAAAAGCTTCAGTGATCCCTCTGAAGGACATGCATCTATCTGCTACCCCAAAACACTTCACACTGGATAAAATAATAATCTTAGTTAATGGTCACCCTACCACCTTTTGATGGACACTGAAACCACCTATGCCACCCTTAACAGTTTATATCATCTCACCATAACCCCTCAGTGTACACAAACCATCTCACTGGTGGGAGCAGCAAACTCACCATACGATTTGCTCCTTTCGAAACCACTTTCTGTATCTCATCAAATTCATTATGCTCGGCCTAGTTTTTAACTCCCGCTGATCTATTAGACAGAGATTTACTTTCCAATTGGGATGTTAATATTTGATGTTCACCCCAAAGGACTAACTGTAAAGTCTTGGACTCCTCTCCAATCTCCGTGGTTCTGTAACAACTCTGGTAGATCACCACAGTTTTCTTGTCCCTCTCCCAGCTCCCCAAGCTCTTAGCAACCTCCACATTCAGTACATATTAACTCACATTCCTTAGTCCCTTTGGGGTGCAAAATGCACAGGTATAGAATGTATCAGGAAGCAGAGCAGTTGAAAAATAAATAGTCCTCCAACATGCCCCCCCTAAACTACCCAAGTATCTTTTAAAACCTAAAATAATTGAAGGTCTCAGACCTATTTTTCAAGGACTCTTGGCAAATGACCCTTTGTCCCTAATTCCAGCTCCTACAATACCCTCTTCTCCCAGTAGAAAAGCCTTACTATCTCTCCTCATTGTCTGGATTTGTTTTTATTTGACAAAGAAAACAAATCATATGAACTCTACTGTGTTCCATGCTTCCAATCAGAGACATTTCCCACACACCACCAGAGAGCATAAAATCTCACTGAATTGAGGAGGTAGAGATGAGAGATTTGCATGTTTGGGTCAGCTGAAATTTAAGGGGCAGAGTAATAGATGTGAAAGATTTAGATAGATAAAGAGCCTATGAATCTGCAGAAGGGTCTTCTTGAGTATTTGGCTAAATATTAAACCATGTATTTTGAAAGTAAAGCTCTATAATGCCAATGGAAGAATGACTAATAGGGAGCTTTATGTAGAATTAAGACCTGGACTTCTCATTGATTCAGAGATTCAGGAGTTTTGAATAACTGGAGAGTATAGATTTTAATGAACACCCATGGCATTGAGTATCAACCCCCTAAAGGCTACACACCTTAGCAGTAATGCTAAATGAAACCTAAAAAAAAAAAAATAGGCATGCTAGATTCACCTAAATAGTCATAAAAACAATTCTCTAAAATTCAACCATATCCAAAGTAAATTAAATGTCCGTTGGTAAAAGGGTATGACACTTTAGTTAGGGAAGAGAAATAAATTGTGATCTATTGCACAGGACGGTGACTATAGTTAATAATAATGCATTCGCTGTCTCTAAAAATATAATAATGTACTGTATATTTCAAAATAGTTAAAAGAAACCATTTTAGATGTTCTCACCACAAAGAAATGATAAATACTTGAAATAACAGATGTGTTAATAATTAGCCTGATTTCATCACAATGTATACATCTATCAAAATGTCACATTGTATCCCATAAATACATACAATTATTATTTTTCAATTAAAAATAAAATAAACTTTAAAAAGTGTTCTGAAGGAAAAATGATCAACACCATTTAAAGTAGGGCAATAAAATTTAAACCTGATTTTTGCCTCAGTAAATAATAAACGTCCTCTCCCCTAGTATATTTCAGGAGTGTTGGGAAGAGTTGTAATGAATTCTCTAAACATTGAGTAGAATTCACCAAGGAAACCATTTCAATCCGTGTTTTTCTTTGTGGAAAATTTTTGATTACTTATTCAATATCTTTTCTTACTATGTGTCTATTCACAGTTTCTATTTCTTCTTGAGTCAGTTTTGGTAGTTTGCCTCTCTAGCAATTTATCAATTTCATCTAAGTTATCTAATTTTTGACAGAGAATCATTTATAATATTACCTTATAGTCTTTTTTTATGTCAGTTATATCTCCTCTTTCATTACTGATTTTAACAATTTGAGTCTTCTCTCTGCTTTCCTTCAACAGCCTAACTAAAAATTTGTCCATTTGTTACTCTTTTCAAACATCAACTTTTGGTTTCATTAATTTTTCTTTATTGTTTTTCTATTCTCAACTTCATTTACTTACAATATTTATAATTTCCTTTGTATTGCATTCTCTATCTTTTTTACTTTCAGTATATAGCAAATTTTAAATCATGTTTTTTGATCTAGTTTAATAATAATCTCTGCCTTTTGGTTGGATTTTTAATTCTTTCACATTCAATGTTATTATTGATATAGAGGAGTATATTTGCCATTTTACTTGTTTTCTAAATGTCTCATGTCCTGTTTGTTTCTATTTTCTTCTGTTACTTCTTGTTTGGTTAAATGGATAATTTTGGTATACCATTTAAATATCTTCAGTATTGCTTTTAGTATATCTTTGAAATTTTTTCGTAGTTGCCCTGAGGATTGCAACTAATATCGCAATGTGTTGCAAATTAGTTCACATTAATAGCAACTTAATTTTAATAGAACACAAATCTTTTGCTCCTATATATCTCAATTCTCTTCCCCCTTCTTTATGCTATTATTGGTATATCAATTGTATCTTTATAGGTTGTGTGTCCATCAATACAAATTCATAATCATTGCTTTATTTATTTATTTTTCAATCAGATAGGGAAAACAAAGAATTGTAAAATAAAAAATGAATTTATCTCTATTTTATATTTACTGGTTTGGTTACCTTTACCAGTACTCTATATTCGTTCACATAGATTAAAATAACTGTTGTGTCTTTTTGTTTCATTAGTATTTCTTCATAAGGCCGGTGCCAGTGACACATTCTCTCCGTTTTGTTATCTGAAAATGTGTCATTTCCTCCTTCATTATTGTAAGGATAATGTCGCTAAATATAGAATTTGAAGGTGATGTTATTGTATCAAGTACGATGAACTTTGAATATATCATCCTATTGTCTTCTGGCCTTTACGGTTTCTAGTGAAAAATTAGCTGATATCTGATTGAGGCTCCTTTGTATGTTATGATTTTCTTCTCTCTTCCTGATTTCGAGTTTTGCTTTTTTGCTTTGTGGCTTGCAATTGTTTGGGACTCATTTTTTTTAATCTCTTTGACTTTATCCTACCTGGAATGTTGAGCTTCTTAGATTTGTAGATTCATTTCATTTATGAAATTTAGGATGTTTTAGTCCTTATTTCTTCATATTTTTCCTGCTCCTTCCTCTTTCTTCCCTCCTAGGACTCCCATGCACATTGGTATGCTTGATGGTATTCCATAGTTCTCTGAGACTTTGTTAATTTTTTTTTCATTATTTTTGCTTTCTGTTCCAGAAAATAGATAATCTCAATTGAACTGCCTTAAAGTTCACTGATCCTTTCCTCCGACCGATCAAATCTGCTGTTACTGATCACATCCCTGTATCAATTTTTTCTTTTTTTTTAGACTTTTAACTTGAACATTTTTGTTTGAATTTTTAAATAATGTCCATTTTTTATTGATATATCCTATTTGGTGAGCATTAGGGGCTGATTTTTTCCCACCAAAATTCAAATGTTGTAATCCTAACCCCCGATACCTCAGTATGTGACTGCTTTTGGAGACAGGGCCTTAAAAGGAGATAATCAAGTTAAAATGAGGCTGTTAGGATAGCCACTACTCCACCTGACTGGTGACTTTATAAGGAGAGTAGATTTGCATACACAGAGAGTGACACAAGGAATGTACACGGATAGAGGAAAGACTGTGTGAGGATGTAGCAAGAAGGTGGAGGATGAGCCAAGGACAAAAGCCTTTGAAAAAACAAACTTGCCAACACAATGGCCTTAGACTTCTAGCCTCCAGAACTGTGAGAAAATAAATTTCTCTTGTTTACATCAACTAGCCTGTGGTTACAGCAGCCCTAGCTAATACAGTAAGACACTGTTTTCATATTGCTTTTTAGTTCTCAAGATGGGATTTTCTTAACTTATTCAACATACTTAAAATAGCTAATGGAATGTGCTATTTCTGGGTTTTCTCTGGAACAGTCTCTATTGATTGCTTTCTTTACCTTTGTATGGGTCCTGCTTTGTTTCTTTGGGTGTCACATATACTTATGCTGAAAACTTGACGTTTAGAACAGTACCATCTCTGCACATCAGATTCCCTCTCCTGCCCAGGGTTTGTCATTGTTATTGGTTTTTGTTATTTTTTTATTGACTTTTCTTAACCAATTTTGTAAAATGTGCATACTTTGTATGTAGCCACTGATATCTCTGCTCATTTACTTAGTGTTCAGCAAATAATTGGATAGAGATTTCGTAAATTCCTAAACCAATGCCTCCCAAGCTTGATGTGATAAGGTATATCTGCAACACATCCAGGCAATTGACAAGTATGTCTTGACCTTTACTTCCTTCTTTCACAGAGCTTCAGGATGAGTTAGATATAAGAGCTTAGGGCTTTCCCAGTCATTTCTGAGGACCCATTTAGTGCTTTGCAGGTACACTGCCTTGCACATGTGTAATAGGCTGAATGATGAGCATCCAAAGATAATGGATCCTACTACTTGGATCTTATAAATGTTACCTTGCAAGGAAAAAGTGTGTTTTCAGACGTGATTAAGAATATTACCATAGGATGATGATTTTGGATTATCTGGGTGGGCCCTAGATCCAATCACAAGTGTCCTTATAGGAGAGAGGCAGAAGACTATACACACATAATAGAAGAAGTAACGTGAAGACGGAGGCACAGATTGGAGTGATGTGGCCACGGTGCAGAAATTCTGGAAGCCTTCAGAAGTTAGAGGATGTAAGAAATAGATTCTTCACTTAGTAGAATGTGTTCCTTACTAGAGTTTCCAGAAGAAGCATGGCCCTACAAACACTTTGATTTTGGCCTAGTAAAATGGATTTTGAACTTACGGTTTTCAGAAATGTGAGAGAATAAATTTCTGTTGTTTTAAGCTATATTGTGCTTTTACAAGTTTATGGTGATTTGTTACATAAACCATATGAGAGAAATACAGTGTTTGTAGCCTGCTAGATTCCCAGGAATATTTTGTAGCTTATAAAATCTTCTGTGGACATTCATTCTCCAGATTTTGCTTTTCCGTTTTATTTTAGGCTTTTGTTTGCCCCAACTGTTATCCACTGCCTCAGGCAGCCACAATGTTTAACAAATGTCTATAATTGTTTTTGTAAACAAGTTCAAGGAAAATGCTTTCACACTGGTGAGTTTCAAGTCAGTTTGAATAAAGGCAGAGTTGCTAAGAGGGTCTTCTAGGAAACCACCTGACCAGTCAATGACAGTTCTCTGGAAATTGTTCTTTGAAGGTGTTCCTATTTTTTTTTCTCCTTAGTGGACATCAGGCAGTGGGTTTTCAGTGGGATTGTGGTCCGTTGGCTTTCATTGCTACTGCAGAGATGGGAAAAGAGAAGTTAAAGCATCACATACTTTGCTATTCTTTCTGAGATTCAGTTATTTATCTTCAATAAGTTCTCCTTATATTACTGCAAGCCTTGGATTAATATCTAGAGTTATGATAAAGTTGGTGCTGAAAATTATTCCAGGATTCTAATTGCTTTTACATAGGAAAGGATTTTCAGAGATTCTTACTCTGTCATTTTCTGTTATGTCCTCATATAATTTTATTAGTCAATTATGAGCAGTAAACTCACAATGGGATATTTGATGTTTTTAAACTCAAACAATCCTTCATTTATTTTTCTAGAGTTTTAAGTAAATATCATAAACTTCAATTTTACATACACATACGTATCTATATGTATGTATATATATGAGGGCTGTCCAGAAAGTATCCAGCCATATAATATGAAAAATTATATTAACAATGGATGGATACTTTCAGGACAGTCTATATCTCTGTCTCTCAGTACTGTCAACAACATTGATATTTAACAAGCTCTCCAAGTGATAATGACCTAATATTTGCTGTATTACTTTATTGAATATTTTGAACTCAGTGTGCAATTGCAAAGTGACTTTTGTCTTTCTTCAACTATACTTGTACCTCCTCTGTGGATTAGCTTTTCCTCAATGCAATCTTAGACATATTTAATGTGTTCTGTTTAGTATCACTTAGCAGCTAATATATAAAGTTTGAAAGTAATTTTTTAAAATTTCAATTGTATTTTTAAATTTAGAGCTCTTCTCCTCCTTTGTACTGTTCCACTCCTAGAAATTTTTCAAGGTGGATGAGGGTAGCATTTTGTCCTTTTTCCTTTTCTGTCAACTCTTTCCACATAACATGCATAGTCTTTAATTCCTCCAGTAATTTTGCTTCAGGTGAGGAAAATGACAAAAAAGGGACTATATTATTAGACTAGTACCATCAGAATATGTTTTTTTGTGCTATCTGGAATTAAACGAACATTGAAATAGACACATATTCTTATGGGAGTGCTTTGTGTATCTTGATTTCCAAGAACTTCTGAACTTCCATGGATCAATCCTTCTGCAAGACAACCCCATCTTCCTTTGCCCTACCTCCCTTTTGAGATGGAATCCAAGCCAGAAAGCTTTCATAAGGTAGATGTAGTAGATCAAGAATGCCTGTAGAATAAGTCTTACAGTCTCTTAAGACATTATGTACAGGTGGTTGAAAAACTCACTTTACATTGTGTACATTATTGGCATCTATCAATTTTATTTACAAAAAGACCTTAGCTGAAAGTGTTCCATTACCAACAAATGAAAAATAATACAATTGGTATGAAAATGTTCATGAACAACACTGGATGCAGGAAGACAATGAACTAATATTTTTTCCAGTCAATAAACAAATAACTTCGAAATTATGTTAATATTTTCAGAATTGCAGTACTCAAAAAGTTTACCACTATCAAATTCTGACACTTGACTTAAAAATAAACTTTTAGAAAGAAGGGGAAAAAATCTGGCATATGATAAACTGAAAAATTGTAAATATGATTTACTGATATTTATTGTAAATTTTAAAAAAAGCTTTTTTAAAAATAATCAGCAAAATAACAGATCATAAGATATAAAATGATGGATTTTAGAAGGTGTTTGTAACAACACAAAGAAAAAAATACTAAGATTATAGGCTTGCGAGCAATTATTTCCACAAATCGATAATGATATATTCATATTTCTGTGGCAAACATTTAGTGACAACCATCAGAAGAAGAGAGATAAAATTCATAGTTTCAAATAAACCACAGGAATAAAAATGACAACTTTATCTGAGACAATAATAGAAGTTAAGAAATCTCTACATTTCCCTATAATTTGATTAAAGAAGAAGTATAAAACTTTACAAGATCAATAACAACAAAATATCAAAATGCTCCTGACATATGCATGAAATGTGTTACATTATGGAATTCTATAACAAAGTATTATATAATAAAAGATGAAAGATCATAAAATAATTTTTACAGATGCTGATAATATCGAAAACTTATGTGGCATGTCAAATAAAAACAAATCTGGACATGGGAGAATTAGGGGGAATTAGAATACCTCAGGATTGCAAGTGTCTCAAAATCAAACAGTGAGAAGGCTTTTCTTCCTTAGGTCCAGGTAAGCAGAGCTAGCAGGAAATTTATGGGGAGTAGGATAAGTAGGTGGAGTGATCCAGGGAAAAATCAATATGCTTCAACAGGAAATGCTTCTTTCTATGATCTGAAGGTTCTTGGACTGAACTGTTAAGGGGGATGTTAGTGCTTCGTGCTTGCTTAACCCTAGGGTGAGCCTAAGAATAAGGGCCTTTGAGGAGGAGAGGAGTCTGACTCAAGTTTAGTCCGGCCAAGTCTGCGGATAACTAATGGGCACTGTGAACACTTGGTCAGGTGCTTCCTAGGCACCAGGCAATGTCTTATATTCTTAATAAATACTAATATATTTAACCAATAAAGTTAAAATTCTGCAGGGAAAGAAATTATAGTGAGTTTTGTACCAGTTTATAAAACTTCTCCATAAAGAAATGTGCCAAAAATAGTTCTTGGGGCAACACTTTACTTCATAAAAGAGGAGGGAAGAGTGATCCTACCTAAGAACCAGTAGGTGGAGAGCTGGTAATAATTGTTGAGCATCATACTTTGCATACACATTCAGTGTAAATCTTACATGAGCTGTGAAATATCCTAACAGAAAAATGGAGAGGTGCAACCTACAAGTAAATTATGCTAATACATAAGAATGTGAAAGAATGAAGCTGAAAAAATAAAATTTTCTTATAGAAATGGTCATAATCAAACTGCTTCACATAACACATACAATAATTGTCATTATTCTAAGCCACATCATACACAGGGATCACACACTATGTTCAAGGGGATTTTATATTGTATATATTATTATTCTTTTGATTTTATACTGGTCCTTTTAAAGTGTCACATATATATGAAAATTCCTGAAATTTTCATGAATAAAATTAGACATCTTTGATACATATATATTATTAAGGTGTTGATTAATTCAATTCTAAACATCTACATAATAAATGCAATATTTTAGCATAGGCTAATATGAAATAGATTATAATTTAATAATTCTCTGATTATTTTTCTATGTTATTTTTCTGATTATTTTTCTATGTTATTTTTATAACTTAGATTTATAAAAGTGGTTGTCCTGTGTTGAAAGATAGAAAAGACACATATACAGTATGAAAACATTCCATAAGATATATCAAGTACATATAGAGAAGCAAACTTTGAAATATATGTGCCTAGAATTAATGAATCAGTGAAAAAAATGACATGTCACATCT
The DNA here is from genome assembly GCA_963575035.1 of Avahi laniger. Classification (NCBI taxonomy): domain Eukaryota; kingdom Metazoa; phylum Chordata; class Mammalia; order Primates; family Indriidae; genus Avahi; species Avahi laniger. The sequence continues at coordinate 35,783 of CAUYSK010011178.1, read as the reverse complement.
TTCTTGCTATTTATATTTGATCAGTTGCAATAATTTTAAAGTAGTTTAAAAAACATTAAAATGTACTTATGCACTAATTTACTCAAGTTAAAGTAATGTACATATTTTAAATTATATATAAGTACATATAAATGCATTTTATATTATATATTCTAAAAAATAACATCACCAGAACAAAGAAAGCAAGTGTGTATATTTTATATTGAGAATATAAAATCTTTCTCAACTTTGGTTACTCCTGTTACACCATCTACTGGTAGCTTTAGAGAATGCTATTTTTCTCCTCCAAAAATTAACTTTTCTAAAATATGTTGACATACGTCAATTTTGTTCAAAATTTGTTCTTTACATACTTAATCATTAACTTCAGAATAAATATATGAATTCATGTAACATGTATATGTATATGTAACATACATTAGAAAGGTAAAAGTTCTCCAGTCTCTCTAAATTTAGAAATCATGCAGGTAAAATTAATAATAATTAATAATTAAAATGAATTGATTTGAAGTCAATTTTTAATGAAAAGTATTTTATGAATATATATAATCACAGATATTATAGATAAGTTTATTAAATTTTCTTTCTCTCTTTCTCTCAATACTTGAATCAAGATTAGGTAAATATGTGGAAAAAATGGAGACCATAATTTGTGATTGCATTAGTCTTCTTGAGCAAAATAACAAAATAACACAGACTGGGTGGCTTAAGACCAAGATAGTGGGAGATTCTATTTCTTTTTTCTTTTTTTCTTAATTACTATAAATTAAGGGGGGAAAAATAAAAGTGCTTTTTGTTATGCAGACGAATTTTATAGTGGTGCATTCCGGGCTTTTACTGTACTCATCACCTGAATAGTGTACATTGTACTTGATAGGTAATTTTTGACCTCTTATTCCCCTTCTACTCTCCTCCCCTCTGAGCTTTCGAAGTTCATTACACTGCTCCTTATGAGCATGTATACTCATCATTTAACTCCCACTTACACATAAGTACATGAGGTACTTTTTTTCCATTCCTGAGATATTTCACTTAGAATAATGACCTCCAGTTCCATAAAAGTTGCTATAAAAGACATGTTTCGTTATTTTTTATGACTGAGTAGTAATCCATGGTGTACCACATTTTCTTACTCCACTCATCAGTTGATGGGCCTTAGGTTGATTGCACATCTTTGCAGTTGTGAATTGTCTCTGTCTTCTTGATATAATGATTTATTTTTCTTTGGGTAGATACCCAGTAGTGGATTTCTGGATTAAACAGTAGGTCTACTTTTAGTTCTTTGAGTAATCCTCGTGTTGCTTTCCACAGAGGTTGTGCTAATTTACATTACCATCAACAATATATAAATGTTCCTTTTTGACCCCACTTGTGGCAATATCTGTTGTATTTTAACTTTTTGATACTGGCCATTCTGATAGGGTTAAGATGGTATCTTACTGTGATTTTAATTTACATGTCCCTGATCATTAGTGATGTTAAGCATTTTTTCTTCATATTTGTTGGCCATTTGTATATCTTCCTTCAAAAAATGCCTGTTCATGTCATTTGCCAAATTTTAATGGGGACTTTGTATTTGTTTTTGCTGAGTTCTTTGAGTATTAACCCTTTGTCAGAAGTATGATTTGTGAATATTTTCTCCTATTAGGTAGGTTGTCTCTGTGCTTTCTTGATTATTTCTCTTGCTGTGCAGAAAAAATTTTTACTTTAATAAGTCTCATTCATTTATTTTTGTCTTTGTTGTATTTGCTTTTGGGGACTTAGTCATAAATTCTATGCGTAGGCCAATGTCCAGAAGAGTTTTTCTTAAGTTTGCCTCTAGAATTTTTATAGTTTCGGTGTTACATTTAATTTTCAATCCCTTTTGAGGTAATTTTTATAGAGGTATCCAGTTTTATTCTTCTACATGTGTCTCTTAAATTTTCCCAGCAACATTTTTTGAATAAGACATCCTTTCCCCAGTGTATGTTTTTGTCTGCTTTGTTGAAGATCAGTTGGTTGTAGGTTTATAGTCTTATTTCTGGGTTCTCTATTCTGTTCCACTGACCTGTATGTCTACTTTTATGCAGTACCATCCTATTTTGGTTACTATACGCTTTTAGTACAATTTGAAATTAGATAATGGAATGCCTCCAGATTTGTTCTATTTGCTTAGGATTGCTTTGGCTATTCAGGGTTTTTTTTTTAATTCCATATGAAATTTAGAATTTTTTTTATAATACTGTGAAAAAACGATATTTTGATATTTTTATGGGAATTGCATTAAATCTGTAAATCACTTTAGGCTTTTGTGTACATTTTAACCATATAGATCCTTCCAATCAATAGCATGGGATATTTTTCTCTTTGTGTTATCTATGACGTCTCTCATTACTGTCCTGTAGTTTTCCTTCTAGAGATCTTTAATCTCCTTGTTTAAGTGTATTCCCAGGTATGGTTTTTCGCAGCTATTATAAATGATACTTGAGTTTTTGATTTGCTTTGCAACTTGGCTGTTATTAGCATATAAAAATGCTACTGATTTGTGTTCATTATTGTTGTAATCTGAAACTTAACTGAATTTATTTACAGGATATTTTATTTACAGGATATTTATTCTAGGATTCTTTTGGAGAAGTTTTTAGGGTTTCCTTACATTCCTGGGATGAAACCAACTTGATTATGGTGAATTATTAAATTCAACAAGAAAATATAACAATCCTAAATATAGACACACCTACCACTAGAGCTCCCAGACTGATAAAACAAATGCTACTAAAACTAAGAAATGAAACAAACAGCAACATAATAAAAAGTGAAAGCCTTAACACTCTACTGACAGAATTAGAGATATCATTGAGGAAGAAAATCAACAAAGAAGCACTGGACTTAAGTGCGACTCTAGATCAAATGGACCTAACAGACATTTACAGAATATTCTACTCCAAAAATGCTGAATATACATTCTTCTCATCAGCACATGGAACATTTTTCAATATATATTATATGTTAGGCCACAAAATAAGTCTCAGCAAATTTTATAAAAATCAAAATCATACCATGTATGTTCTCACACCACAGTGGAATAACACTAGAAATCATTTCCAAGAGAAACTCCCAAACTATACAAATTCATGGAAATTAAACAACCTGCTGCTGAGAAATACTTGAGTTAAGGACAAAATGAAGATGGAAATCAAAAATTTTTTGAATCGAATAATACAAGTGATACATGCTACCAAAAACTGAGATATAGCAAGAGCAATGCTAAAGGAGAAATTCATAGCAATAAATGCCTACTTCAAAAAGACAGAAAAATCCCAACTTAACAACCTAATATCACACTTCAAGGAACTAGAAAAGGAAGAACAAACCAAACCCAAAGCTAGCAGAAGACAAGAAATAACAAAGAAGTCAATGAAATTGAAACCAAAGAAATAATGCAGAGAATCAATAAAATGAAAAGCTGGTTCTTTGAGAAGATAAATAAAATCAATAGATCACTAACTAGATTAATGAAGAGCGAAGAGAAAGGATTCAAATAAGTTCAATAAAAAATGAAAAGGGAGACATTATGACTGATACCACAGAAATATAAAACATCATCTGAGAAGTCTGTGAATACCTCTATGCACACAAACTAGAAAATCTAGAGGAAATGCACATGTTCTTAGAAATACGTAACCTCCCAAGCTTGAATCCGGAAGAAATAGAAATTCTGAACAGGCCAATAATGAATATCAAGATTAAATCAGTAATAAAAAAATCTCCCAACAAATAAAAAACCAGTACTAGACAGATTCACAGCTCAATTCTACCAAATCTACAGAAAAGAACCGGATGCTATCCTACTGAAACTATTTCATAACATTGACAAGGAGGGTATCCTCCGTAACTCATTCTACAAAGTCAGTATCACCCTGATACCAAGGCCAGGAAAGGGCACAACAACAACAACAACAACAACAATGACAAAAATAGCAAAAGAAATCTACAGACCAATATCCCCCATGAACATAGATGCAAAAATCCTCAACGAATTGCTACCAAACTGAACACAACAGCAATCATATTTACTTTCTGATGAAGGCTCCCTTCTTGAGGCTCCCTTCCTAAGGCTTGCAGTGGGCAGCCTTCTTACTGTGCCTTCACTTGGCCTTCTCTCTATGCATGGGAGAAAGAAACCGAGAACTTCGAAGTTTCTTCCTCTTCTTAAAAAGACGTCAATCCTGTTGAATGAGGACCCCACTCTCATGACCTCTTTTAAGCTTAATTACCTATATAAAAGAACTATCTCCAAATACAGTCACATTAGGGGTTTGAGCTTTAACATATGGATTTTGGGGGACATGATTTATTCCATTACAGTTGGAGTATAAATTGACACAACCTTTACAAAAAGAAGTCTTGCAATGTATGTCATTTGCTTGAAAACCTTTACTCCTTTATCCAGTCATTTACTTCTGGGAGTCTATTTTAACAAAGAGTATGAACTACTGAATATGTTTTGCTCACAGGTGTGTTTGACATCATATCTTTATAATAAGAGACTTAAGCAATGATTCCCAAATGTTTTCAGATTGAGGAACACAGACAGAATTATAATACGATAAAACACTCTGGAGTATATAGGACTTTGAGAACAAGAGCTCCTGATGCCCCAGCCCGCCCAGCAGCCCAGGCACTGATTGAAAACATCCGTACCTTGGCGCATGTGCAACCCACTTGCAGAACCTAATGACCCTGCGTCCACTAGGAGGCTCTGATATAAAGAGACAGGTTATCGGAATAGTGGGGAGAACCTGATGTACTACATTATGTATCTTTCTCTTGTCAAGATACAAGAGAGAAAGCAAATAGATAACTGAAAGATGGAAAATGTGCTGCCATTTATGTCTATACCCTCAATTTTTGGATCACACAATCTTTAATATATTTGAAATCCTACAGAATACTGTTTTGGTAAAGATTGTTATAATAGAAAATATGTGCTTTAATGTTAATTTTTAAAGTTATATTCTGTACAATGAACATTAACAGAAATATGACTGTGTAACAAAACATGCCACCATATTGAGTATTTGTCCCTGGAGAGTATGAATGTAGGTAATTTTGTTTATATTATTTATTTTTCCTTGTTTCCAGCAAAATAAACAGGATGTTTTAATAATATAAAACCCTGAATTTAAAATTCATAATACGTGTATACTATGTTTGATATGTACTGAATTGCGGCCCTCCCCAATTTATATGTTGAAGCCCTTACCTCCGATGGGATGATGTTGGAGACAGGGCCTTTAAAGAGGTGATTAAAGTTAACTGATGTCTTAAGGATCAAACCCAAATACAAAAGAATTGGTGCTCTTTTAAGAAAAGGAAAGGGCACCAGAGATCTCTCTGCACCAGTGAGAACATGGTGAGAAGTCTGCAGGCAAGGAAGAGAGCCCTCACTACAACCCAGCCATGCCAGTATCCTGATCTTAGACGTCTAGCCTCTAGAACTGAGAGAAAATACATTTGTTTAACACACACACAGACACACATATATATGCAAACATATGCATATGATTAAAAATATTAGCATTCTAGGAGGCATTTTATTCGTAAGAATATACAATTATTTCAGTTTCTAAGACTCATGAAGAGCCTAAAAATATCACTAAATTGTCTTTTACATTTTTGAAATCTTTCAATGGTAATGTGTGGTAATTACTGCTGCTTTATCAGAAGTTGACAAGAAAGGTTATGCCTTTGTGACACTGTCACATTGCTAAAGCTCTGCATTTGCCTGACATGGTTCTAGAATTACTTTGTCTCCTGGGCTATGTGAGTGCCATTTCTGAGACTGACATTTTGGGTTTGGGCTGGTCCTAAGCAACAGCCCAGTGAGCGCCCTGTAATCAACCTAATTCTGATCCTGAGAGGAATGGAAATGGCTTGTTCAGGAGAGTCCTTCTGATTGTTTCTCCTACCTTTACCTCTCGGCCACTCTTCCTGTGGCTGAGGTCATCTCTTGCCTGTTTGGTTTTTTTATTTACTTGGTAACTGGATTTTGCTTCTGAATCCTTATAATCTCATATTTGTATTCTATCGTGACTGACTAGTCTTTTTATGATTTAATTACAAGCTCACTACACCAAAAATTTGAAATGCTCTCCCTTGCCATATTTATATCACTTGCCTGCTTAGACAAAATTATCTTCCTGTTAAGGTACTTGATACATGATTTCTAATGTCTGCATTCAAACCTGCAAAATTGCGTCGCTGAGTTTAACACTCTAGGCACATGGTCTTAATCACAATATTATCGCAAAGGATTAGACCTAAAAATATTCGTAGAAAATAACCTAATAAAATGCAGTCATTTTAGACATGGGGAAATTAAGAAGTGTTTTGGCCAAATTTACACAATGAGTGTATAATTTTCCCATTGCTGCTGTAATGAATGACCACAAATTTAGTGGCTTAAAGCAACACATATTTATTATCTTAGAGTTCTGTAGGTCAGAAATTGAAAATTAGTTTCACCAAGTGAAAGTCAAGATGTTCACTGGTCTGCTTCCCGCTGGAGGCTCTAGGGGAGAATCTATTAATATTTCCCTGCCTTTCTCAGACCCCAGAGCCTTCCTGTATTTTATATGCATGGCCCCCTGCACTAGCCTCACCTAATGTCTACTTCTGTCATCCCGTCTTCTCTCTCACTCTGCTTCGACTGCCTCCCTCTCATAGGATCCTGTGGTTACACTGGGCAAGTCAAATTAAAAACAAGTTGAGTTAGGTAAGGGGAACCTAGTTATTTTATTTGAAAACACTATTGCCATAGGGAGAATACTCTGAATATAAGATCTGTAAGTGTCTCAGGAATCAATCAAAATAAGACTTTTTTTTTTTTTAAATGGGAAGAGAAAATAAGGCTAGAAAAAATTGGGTGTGGGGAAGTGGGGTGAACGAACGGGTGGTGTGATTACATAGTAGATCAGAGAATGTTTGACCCTGAAGCCAGGGTATTTTCTGAAAAGGGCCCATAAAGAGAGGATGTACATGCTGGCTCAGGCTGAGGGTGTCAAAGTCCAGGGTCCTGGGGAAAGAGAGAATTCCTACCAAGGTGTGTTTAAGAAGCATTTTGTTCTGATTCATCAGTGGGAACAAAACAGTTCAACTAATCATTTATGAAGTATATAAGACAATTTGGAAGATGTATGTCTGGTCTTGTCATAGGTAAACAGTGGAGGACATAGAGAAATTATCTAAATCCCAAGGGAAGGGGCTTCTTTGCAATAAGCTAATTTCCAGAACACAAAAGGGAGGGACAATTGTTTTAACTGTCACTGTTTTCTAGGATCTGAGGGCTTCTGTAAACTTCAACATTGTCATGGCTCACATGAATAATCCAGAATAACCTTCCCATTTCAAGTCCATTAACTTAATCACACCTGCAAATCTCTTTACCATCTAAGGCAAAATACATTTTCAAGAACAAGAACATGGCTATCTTTGACAGTGGGAAGATCATTATTCAGTCCACCATAAGAAGTTAGTGGAGATTCCTGAACAGATATGAAGATTTTCTTATTTCTAATGAAACCATTTTTCTGCCTCAGCCTTTGGAAGTATGTATCTTTTTCCAGACACCTGCCTCTGCCCACCATCCTATCTGAAAAACCATCTCTTCAATTTCAACAAACCCCACACACTTTTTATGTCTATTCTGAATTTGTGCTGTAATTGCCAATTTTGATTTCCAACTGTTAATGTATGCTCCTGGCCAACAGACAAAACTTCTTTCGTTAACACATTTTATGATCCTCATATGTGCTGCCAATATTGGTAGATTTACAAAGCCCACAAACCTGGTTTAGTCATTTAATGCTTATTAGGGCTTGGTGAACTGCTATCTTTTGAATGTATCCCCCAAAGATCATGTGTTGGAAACTTAATGCCCAATGTAATAGTGTTGGGAAAGAAAGTCTAGTAAGAGAAGACTAGGTTATGAGGGCTCTGCCCTTATGAATAGATTAATATCACTATTAAGGGAGTGATTTAGTTAATGCAAAAGTGGGCTGTTATAAAGGCAAGTTTGGATCCCTTTTGATCTTTTATTTTCTTGTTCTCACACTCTCTGGCCCTTCTGCCTCTGTCGTGGCATGACAGGGCATGAAGGTCCTTGCCAGATGCTGATGCCATGCTCTTGGACTTTTTAGCCTCCAAAAGTATGATACAAATACTCTTTTATGTAAATTACCCAATCTGTGGTATTCTGTTATAGAAACACAATAAAGACTAAGACACAGACCAAGCAAAAAACCTTTCCTAATCTACTCTTTTTTGTTGCCTCTTGCTCTACGCTAATAAACTTTTCCCAAAGATGTGAGCAAGGACATACACTTTCCTGACATTTTGGTGTATGTACAGATGGGGTTATATTCCCCAGCTCTCGGATCTTCTGGTCCTTGGCCTATTGGAATGGTAAGTGTAATGTGGACCAAATACAGAATTAGGTTAAGAATGTGTATCTACTGTGCCACCAACTTCTGCACCTTGGATATCATGTGAATGGATTGCAGGGAGTTTGCAAGAAATATGGTCCTTGGCTTAACTTCCTATTATCTATTGAATAAGCCTATTAATTAGCTTGGGAACATTACCTATGCATGCCCTGGGTATACTTTCATTTGCAGCATGGGATCAGATCCTCCTTTACAAAGGTGGGCCCACCACTGTCTTCACAGGCAACATATAGAAGGCTCTTGTTTATTAGGACACTTTGTGACTCCTTTTTCTATCCATCCTAACAAGGAAAGACTTCGACATTTTCCCGTAGATTAAAGAAAGGGCTACCAGCAGCATAGCAGGGCACTTGGTGGCAAAGCATCCCAGGGATACTTGTTTCTAACTACAGAGTTTATGCCAACATAGACATGATCAGAAACCTATCTTCTACCTTATGATTGATTGCTGAGGAAACTGCAAAGATCATCGTGGCTCAACAAAATTCTCTAATCTTTCTAGCTGAGGTGGTCTTGGATAATTGAGCTGCACTGGATTTTCTCTTGGCTGAACAGGGAGGAGTCTTGTGCAGTAATCAACATCACTCGTTGCACTTACATAAATACCTCAGGAAAAGTTGAAATACACATAGAGAAAATTCCTCAACAAGCCACTTGGCTGCAAAAAGTGCCCACCGGTGACCCTATCTAAGCTTACTGGTTTTCTGAGCTTTACTCATGGATCGCTCAGGGTTTCCAATCAGCCTTACAAGGGCATTTAAATTAGGAATTTCACTCCTTTTGCTAGGACTTAAAATTTACCTTATAATTTTCTGCTCAATTAAATGCTGTACAAAAACCACGAATAAGAACACTAATGTCTTCTCTTTTATGCAACCTCATAGTCCCCAACCAGGCATTAATGAATTCTTGCAGAGTACTGCAAGGCAGTTTCATTCCTCCCATCCTGAGTCCAACTCTTACGACACTACTTGTCAGCAGCAAGAAGCCAAAGTGGTCACCGCCGTCCTCCTACCTTGTTACCTCACACCTCAGGATTGAGGGGTGATCAAGCCCAGGGTAGTTGAAATCATCCTTACAAAATTAATTAAAGCCAAGTTGATGGGATTTTAACAAGAATATAAGTCTTGAAAAACTACTCTAAGCATTAACCCGCTTTTGCCTCACACCCCACTCTCTTACAGCTGTTTACTGTTAAACTAGCTAACACTGTTCTCTAGGATGTCTTCCAGACCCTACATCCCAGTGGGTCCAATGATGCCAGCTGGTCCTGTGAATCCTGCTGAGGAACTTACTCAGTACATGAATGCAGTTTCTATGTCCTTATACTTTCATTCTCCCAACCTAGCCAATCAGCTATTCCAATTCCCTAGACCCCTTCTGCCAAAATTCCCTTAAAAAGACCCCAGCCCAGAATTCCTTAGGCAGATGGATTTGAGGGGTTGCTCTCCTCTCCTTGTTTGGCTGTTCAGTGATTATTACACTCTTTCTCTGCTACAACCCCTGCAGTCTCAGTGTATAGGTCAGTTACTGTGCAGTAGGTGAACCAGGTGGACTTATATCAGGACAGTTACTAGTTTATATTGGATATTAATCAAAACTGTTCCTATGATTGAAGGATATAATATCATAAAACCTATAATTCCCATATTGTCTTGGGTCATGTCAAAGAAACACTTTAATAAGGAAGACAATTTCCACCAGAGATCCATAATAAAGTTGAAATGGTTCTCGTGAGAACATGCTACGAGGGTAATACAAGGAGCACTTGAGCAGACAGCCTCTTTTCCCTTAGGATGCCTTTGCAATCCCCTGAGGAGCTGTTAAACACTTTGGGCTCTGGACCACTCAGGCAGTGTCTCATGAACAACTCTTTGCTAACAAACAAAAAGTTGTTTGATTTATGAATGGCAGCTCTGAGGTGAATAGACAGTATCCTGTTTGGAAACAGTTATTCTAATTGAAGAAGGTAAAAGCAGATCATATCAGTGGGCTGAACTGCATGTGCTTTGTCCTTATGTTTGGGTTTTTATGGACTCAAGGATGGTGGGTGATGGATTGACTATATGGTCAGGCAAAAGGGCTTATCAAAGGTATGTCCATATGGGGCATGGCCCTGTAGGAATAACTATGGGAATGTAAAAAGTGCATTAAAGTAAGACAAATTAATGTTTATCAGAGTAGCTTTCTTCCCAGAGCCCTTCCACCACAGAAAGAAGACAAGAGAAGCCCTGTGTTTGGAAACTTTCCAAACTCTCTCCTATGAATCTCTTCCTTTATCTAATTTTAACCTGTATCTTTTTTCTGTTATAAACTGTAGCTATGAATGAAAGAGCTTTCAGTACACTCTGAGTTCTTTTAACAAATTATTGAACCAGAAGGTGGTTTGCGGAACCCCATGAACTTGCTGTTGATGTTAGAAGAGAGGACGGTCTTGTGAAAGGCTGTGTGCCTGCTAACTTTGCAGTGGGCCTGAAACTCCCCAACTTACTTTAGATCCTCCAGCATATTTTTAATCTTATTTTTTAATTTCTGTCATTTCATTGCTCAAATTCCTGTAATAAAACCTTTTATCAGTATAATTAGAGATTGAATTCTCAAGAGAATTAAAATGACAGATTCCTGTGAATTATGACATCTGTACTTTGAAAATATGTCCACATGCAATAAAAATATACACACATAATGCATTTTGTGGGTTAATTTTGATATCAATATAAATTCATTTTTATATAGCTATCTTTGAAAAATCTTTAGTCATGTGGCTAAAAATTCACTTTTGTCTTTTGTGTCTTTTGATTATGTATGGAATATTTTGGTGGTTGTTATTTGCTCATAATATCCAGATAAAGCATATAGTTTTCATGTACTGCTGATTTTTCTTTTTTTTTTTTTTTTTGAGACAGAGTCTCACTCTTTTGTCAGGGCTAGAGTGAGTGCTATGGCATCAGCCTAGCTCACAGCAACCTCAAACTCCTGGGCTCAAGCAATCTTACTGCCTCAGCCTCCCGAGTAGCCGGGACTACAGGCATGCGCCACCATGCCCAGCTAATTTTTTCTGTATATTTTTAGTTGTCCAATTAATTTCTTCCTAATTTTAGTAGAGACGGGGTCTCGCTCTTGCTCGGGCTGGTTTCGAACTCCTGAGCTCAAACAATCCGCCCGCCTCGGCCTCCCAGACAGCTAGGATTACAGGCGTGAGCCACCGCGCCCGGCCATGTACTGCTGATTTTCATTCATTCGAAGCAGCTTGGGATTTCATAAACCTTATTTTATCAGGATATTAATTCTTGCTATTTCCTTAAGCATTAGTACAATATTCATATTAAATATAATTTATCAGTGTATATTTTAGGAAAGCACCTTTTATTTGTTAAGTTTGAATTCTGTAACCAAGCAGTCATGAATTTGAATTCTTGCTTCCATCTCTTACTAAGCATGTGTTCTTAGCCAAGCTTCGATATTTCTCATATAGATTTGTAGTATAATTGAGGCAGCATTTTCCAAAATTAATTATTGTTTCTATAATAATTAATATTATGCTTTGGGGAAAGTCTGTTACAATACACTGCAAAATGCTTACTACTGTGTATGATGCAGCCTCTGCTACTCCTCTCTCAGGCCTTTTTTCACAGTTGTCTAACATTCCTGTTGTGCTGTGTCAATGTGAAGGGTTAACATTCCCCAAACCCCAAACTTTGGGATTCTAAAATTCAGTTGCATCTTAATTACTGTGTCAACATTATACCAAATGTGATAAGGAGCATAGTGTTGGTAGAAGCACGGGGTTCCCCTGTTTGTTACAGCTTTTGTGTTGTAGTGTTTTACCACCCATATTCACTATAATGAAGGTGTGAACTTTTCTCTGGCATTTACTGATTCTGGCCATAACCTTATTCTACTTTGTAATCTCATTCTGGCCATGTGTTCCCCTGACCTGCTTTAATTCTCTTTCTTCCATAGCTTATTGCTTACCTCCTGTTTAACCACTAGATGGTACTCCTATATTTTTGGTATATTTCAAGTACACAACTATGTTATTCTCCTAAGCAGAATCTAAATGATTCAGAAATATAAATAACTCTAAATATCAATTCTAAATAAATTATAATTTTAGATGGCTTTAAAAATTAATTATGACTACATACATATCATGTAAAAGTCAAATGTTAAATGCAGATTTTTTTTGGTCTGGATTTTCTGTAATTGGTTTTTTACTATCTATGTAGAAATGTGAAAATATAAGAATGATAATGGTATTTATTTTACAGTAAATATATATGTATAATTATTCTCCTTCTAAATTCTAATACTTTGTATTGATGTATTCCGTGTTCCTCTGTATTTCTTCTCAATTAGGTGTTTGTCCCTCTGGTACTTATTTATCTGGTACTTAATATTCCAAAGGAACTATTTGCTATTAATTAGAGATCACATTTGAATGTAACTTCATATGTAGTAAAACTATTTGGGTTTTGTATAGTTCAAATGCTATTCTAAATATTGAACATTTGTTAAATAATTTATCACTGCACCAGCCAAATAAGGTAGATACTGCTTTATTTCTCATGCGAGGAATCCAAGAATTAGATAAATTAAACAACTTCCCCAGAGCCACATAGCCAGTAATTTCTAGATGATCTGTCTGCTTCAGATCACCCAGTCTTAATTATTATACAGTACGTACTAATACAATAACGGTAGTGTTGTTATTATAAAACTTTCCACTTTCTGCACCAATGGAAAAAAATAATTGGGGCTTACATATATACGTTTAAATTAAGAAAATAAAATCTCCAGCTTTGGGGTCTTTATGGAAAGAACAAAGATTAATACACATAATTCCGATGAGGTCAAAAGTTGAATGTTAAGAATCTATGACAGATTAGAAGATTTCATTATCATGACCATAACATTATAATGTAATCATCACCTCTCTGTTCCTTTACTGCTTATGGATATTAATTTAATATTTCTATGCCATTTTTTTATGTAGTGGAGAGAAAAAATACAGAGACTTGTTTAAAGCAATTATAACCAAAATATCTGACTGTATCCATAGTTCCTTTCTGAGCAAGGAACTGAATGTAGAGTTATATTTTGAGCAGGTAGACAAACTTTTCAATAAAAATATAACTTTAATTTAGTTATCAACACTAAGAGGGAAAAGTTACACTTATTAATTTGCTTCATTAAAATAAGTTCCTTTATTTCAAGTTCAGTAGTGATGATTTTTCTGACAGAGTTTGGAAGTAAAAAGTCAATGATATTTGGCTTAGGATAGTAATTCATGGTTGGTATATATGCAAGGTGATCTGAGGGTGAAGAAACAATAAATTCATCAGTATGTAAGGAGAAATATTTAGCTTTATGTTGTCATGGCAGAGAGGTGTGAGGAAATGAGACAAAGAGAGAAAATGGAAAAGAGAATGAGAAGAAAAAAGGGGAAGAGGAAGAAGAACAAAGATAAAAAAAGGAAAGAATGATATGGTTCATAACAAACTGGGAAATGAAGGCTTTGGGAAAAGACTATTATGACTTTGGGCAAAAACTATTAAGGATCATAAATAATAAGAATACATTAACATAATATTTATTGATATATAATAGTTGCATGGTTGCCAAAACTGGGAATTGTAGGGGGGAAGGCGAATAAAGAGAGGTTGGTTAATAGGAAAATGATTTTTAAGTAACTTTTTGTGTGTTAGTTTGGTGCAAAATTTCTGAATTCCCACTTCGCTTTCCCTAGTACATTTGTTTACATTCGATTCGCACAAGCTTATCTGATAGCTAACGTTGTAACAGATCTCAGATTCAATATTTGAGCAATCAGGGAAGAAAAATTAATAAGTAAAACAGGAGGTATATTATAACAAAATTTATATATCCAGAGGAAAAAACTGTCAGAGCTAGAATTGACTAGGAGTTTAAAAATAGCCTCTGATTCAAAAATACCTGAAGATAAGGAGTGGGTTTCTCAAATAATTATAATAGGAAAAAAGTCATTTTTTCAACGAGTTGCCAATTTTCTAACACCCATTTAGGCTACATTTGGGGGGCATGTATACATACATATTTTATTATTTATTGATACATAATGTTTGTACATACTTATGGGATACATATGATATTTTGTTATATGCATAAAATGTGCAATGATCAAGTCAGGGTATTTATGGTACCCATCCCCTCAATTATTTAGCATCTCTATGTGTTGTGAACATTTCAAGTCCTGTCTTCTAGCTCTACTGAAATATACAAAACTTTGTTAGCTATAGTCACCCTGCTCTGCTATTGGACATTAGAACTTATTCCTTCTATCTAACTTCATGTTTGGACTCATTAACCAACCTCTCTTCATCCCTCACCTGACCCCCTACACTCACACCCCTTTACCAGCCTCTGGTATCTATCATTGTAATTTCTACTTCCATGAAATCAACATTTTTTAGCTCCCACATATGAGTGAGAACATGTGCTATTTGTCTTTCCGTGCCTGGCTTATTTCGCTTAATATAATGACCTCCATTTCCATCCACGTTGCTGCAAATGACATGATTTCCTTTTTTATGGTCAAAGAGTATCATAATATGCATATGTACTGCATTTTCTTCATCCATTCGTTATTGAACACATAGGTTAATTCTTTGTCTTTGCTTTTGTGAATAGTGCTGCAATAAACATTGGGTGCAGGTATCCCTTTGATATACTGATTCCTTTTCCTTTCAATAAATACCAATAGTGGGATTGCTGGATCATATGGAAGTTTTATTTTTAGTTTTTTGAGAAATCTCCATACTCTCTTCCATATTGGCTTTACCAATTTACATTTCCATTAACAGTGCATGAGCCTTACCTTTTTATTTTTCACATCCTTGCCAGCATTTGTTATTTTTTTGTCTTTTTAATAATAGCCATTCTCACTGAGGTAAGATGATATCTCATTGTGGTTTTGATTTGTATTTCCTTGAAGATAAGTAAAGCTGAGCATTTTTTCATGTATCTGTGGGCTATTTATATGTCTTTTGAGAAATGTCTATTCCTGTCCTTTGCCCTTTTTAATGGGATTATTTGCTTTTTGGGCTTTTTTGTTTGTTTTTTGTGTGTGGGACCCAGCCTGGGCTCTCTCTCTGAAGCAATATTGTCACATGGTGCTCAAGCAGCTCCCTATTTAGTCTCAGGGACTACAACATTCAAGGGGCTCTCCTGTGGTTGGGATTACAGAAGTTCAAGGTGGGAATGTGGACCACTAGTAGTCTCTCCTATGCCATTTTCCCACATTGGGGAGCCTCTCAGGAACCTAGCTGATCCCATCCAGGCAGGCTGCCTCTCTTCCCTCTCCTTCCTTGCTTTAGGTGTTTCCTATTACTTGTCTGTTGAATTCCAGAGTTCTCTCTTGAAAATCTATATGGCATGTGCTTATCTATTCCCTATTTTGGTTTTTCTTGGTGGATGAGGCAAGTACCAGATGCCTCAACTTAGCCATCTTGAAGCCAGCCACATATCCATATGCACGTATTAGTCTGGTTGAGTGCTATAACAAAATACCACAGACTGGATGGCTTTGACAATAGAAATGTATTTACCATAGTTCCAGAGACTAGAAGTCCATGATCAAGGTGCCAGCAAATTCAGTTTCTGATGAGAACTCTTCCTGGCTTATAGACAGCTGCATTCTATATTCCCTCCATGCATAAGCATATATACAGAGTGAGCAAGATCTCTTCTGTCTTCTCTTATAAGGGCACTGATCCCATTGAATTAGGGCCCCACACTTATGACCTCATTTAAATTTAATTAATTCCAGAGAGACTCCATCTACAAATATAGCTACATTGAATGTTAGGGATTTACCACATGAATTTTAGGGGGACACAAGCATTCCACTCCCTAATGGTAGAGAACATGATGATACCAGAGAATTCCTTGACCAAGAGCCCAGTGCTGAACTCCATTTTCTGTGAAGTGATTCCCTTGATTAGAAACAATGCTGTGTGTAATATCATGATGGTGGGTAAGGTATTCTGTAAATCCATGTAAAGTAGTGTTGGAAGAAACATTAAGTACAGGGAAAGCAAATCCATGTCCAAAATAAATGTTTATTCTAGTAAGAATAAAACAAGCAAAATGCTATTCCTTCCCTGGTAGAAATGATTCAATGTAATCAACCTGTCACCAGGTAACTAGCTGATCTCCCAGGAATAGTACAGTAAGCCCAGCCATGTCCAATGTTTTGAGCCTATTTAATGTGACCCTCCTTTTTGTCTCTGTTTCAGTCAACAAAGAAAACAATCTATTATAGCCCTTTCTATCTCCCTGAGTTGAAACAGTAAATTAGGATTTTTTGCTTAACGGGTCTATATCAATAAATCAGGCTTGATCCAATTGTATGTACCTTCCACAATTATCCCACACCCTTAATATCCATCGTTACACATAATTTCTAAGATTGTTATCTGTGTAAATTTAAAAAATAAAGTACTTCTTTTGGAACATATCCCACTTCCTAATGAGTCACACAATTTGTACCTCACCTGTATGGACCTGCTGGGACTTGAGTTTAGTAAAAAGCCTAGAGCAAAAAGAGGTCTTAGTGTTGTTTCAGAGGAGAATCATCATGTCTTGCAATGCAACTTCCTCGGGGGAGGCCATTATAGCTTTTTCAGGCAATGCAGTGTTAGTCTCCTCAGAGAGGGGTACAGACGCTTTTCCTACTGCCAAAGAAAACTCACAGGAATTTAAGGACTCTATGCCTCTAACTTAATCAGAGCCTTGCCATATATCCCCGTTTCAACTTTCAGGATCCCATTTCTTTTCATGTGTGTCCATCCCCCAGACGGTGCACACCTCACCCATTGGGTGTATATGTCCCCATCCCCTCTTTCCCCTCCCATCTGCCTGACACCCAATGAATGTTATTACTATATGTGCACTGAAGTGTTGATTACTTAATACCAATTTGGTGATGAGTACTCGTGGTGCTTGTTTTTTCATTCTTGGGATACTTCACTTAGTAGAATGGATTCCAGCTCTATCCAGTATAATACAAGAGGTGCTATATTCCCATTGTTTTTTGTGGCTGAGTAGAACACATGGTATACATATACCATTTCATTAATCCACTCATGTATTGATAGGCACTTGGGTTGTTTCCACATCTTTGCAATTGTGAATTGTGCTACTATAAACATTCTAATGCAGATGTCTTTTTTATGGAATGTCTTTTGTTGTTTTGGGTAGATGCCCAGTAATGGGATTGCTGGATCAAATGGTGGTTCTACTTATAGCTCTTTGAGGTATCTCTATATTACTTTCCACAGAGGTTGTACTGGTTTATACAGCTCTCGATGTGGGAATTAGAATCCCTGAGCTCCATCCTTTTCTTTTCCCACTTTGACGGTAACATTAGAAGCAAGTAGTAAATCTCATTATGCTTTTTAGTTTTACAAAAATGTTCAAAGTTATCATAAACATGATCATCCATATCCTTGCCTCTTATAGGTGTTGATTAGGCATATCCAATTGTGATAATTTGCATAGCTCTATTGCCACATCATAACATGGACTATTTGTGCTCTCCAGACTATTAGAAACAGTTTTTTTACTGTTTTTAAATATAATCATTAGAAAGCCAGTTCTAGAAACCAAGACTCAATTTTAAACACTCAATCTTAAAACTCTGTTCTTCCAGAACCACACCTGGTACCAAAAATCTGTTATCAGTCTGGGTCCCCCAGAGAAATAGAGCCAACAGCATATGTATACATTTGGCCCTTTGTATCTGTAGGTTCAGCATCAGTGGATTAAACCAATTGTGGATTTAAAATATTCAGAAAAAATAATTTAAAAATCAACATAACAATAAAAATAATACAACTAGAAATACAGTATAATGACTATTTGCATAGCATTTACATTGTATTAGACATTATAAGAATACAGAGATGATTTAAAGTATACGGGAGAATGTGTGTAGATTATGTGCAAATACTACACCATTTTATATAAGGGACTTGGGTGTCTTCTGATGTTATTATTTTAGAGAGTCCTGGAACCAATCCCCTGAGAATATCAAGGGATAACTATACATACACAGAGAAATTGATTTTAAGAAATTGCCTTAAACTATTATGGATGATGCCAAGTCCAAAGTCTTCAGGGTGGGCTGGAAGGTTGGAGACTCAGGAAAAAATCAGAGAAGACCCAGGGGAAACTAAGGGGAAGGTTATCTGCTGATGGTTATCTGCTGATGGAATCCCTTCTGTGTCTTCTGTTCTATTTGGGTATTCAACTGATTGGGTGAGGCTCACCCACAGTAAGAAGGACAATCTGCTTTACTCAAAGTCCTTGGATTTGAGTGCTAATTTCATGCAAAAATACCCTGAAAGAAACTTCTGGAATAGTGTTTGACCAAATAAATGAGCACCATGGCTCAAAGAAGTTGACACATAAAAATAACCATGACACCCTACATTAGCATGCAACATAACATTTTTTATTTCTTTTTATATACCAAATATATTTTTTTATTTCAATAAGTTTTAATACTCCTAGCCCCTAGCATTTTTGCAAAGAAAGAAAGTTTTAATTAGTGTTTAATTTTTTTAAATTCTTCTTTCCTTTTCTCTATTAGGTAGGTAGTGCAATGAAACTATATTTTCTCTTTTCTATATAAATGCCTTTAGCAGATGTATTAATTAGATTTTTTCCTGTGGTAACCAATAACTTTCAATCTCCTTGGCTTGAAAAAAAGATTTTTATTTATTCCCCTTAGTTTTGCAGCTTTGTTGAGCTCAGGCTGACCCTTTTATTCTAGGTCTCCAGCTAAAAAAGAACCTACTCTCTGTGACACAATATTGTTCTTGAGGAGAGCTCAAGAGGGACAAGCATGTTGTAGTACTTCTTAAAGCCTCCACATAAATTGAGCACATTGCTCTTCTTCCCATACTCTGTTGGTCAAAACCATTCACATGGGCAAATCAAGAGTCAATGGGATGGGGATACACACTCTTTCTACTCTACTGGAAAGCACTGAAGAGTTCCATAGCAAAGGGCAAGGAAGTACAATACTGTGCTCAGTAAGTAGCTAAAAATTGTGAGTAAAAATCTGGTCTACCACAGCATCACTACAGGAAATGCATTGTGTGCAGAACCATGACATCTTAGTAAGTAGGAGGTTTATTAAATCCTTTCCAATTCACTCTTACTTTTCTGCTAAAAAAAAGAACACATTATTTCACATTAATTAGTGGTGGAAGTATGACATTCTGGCTGACGTGACTAATGTTAATACCACAAAATAGGTCTGAAGGAAATCTGAAGCAAAGTCACATAATTACAAAAATAAATTATTATTACCAGTAATAATTCTACTTACTATTTACATTATTTTAGGCTCTTTTTAATATATACTTGACTTGAATATTCTTATGTAATGGTTATAAAATGTATATGAAACAATTACTTTTATTATTAACTGTATCGTAAAAATGAGAAAATTGAAATAACAAAAGTTTACCTAAATGTTCATGATTAGGTGGGAAGTAGCAGAATTAGAATTCAACTCCGAGCATGTAAGAGCAACAGTATTACATTATTGTGGCTATAATATAGCAAAGGAAATTATAGAATTCCATCGTATTTTGAATATAATAAAAGCCACTGTATATTTTTACATTAATAATGCCTGATAAAAGCATGTACAATACATATTTAAGATTTATATCATTTCTTCTAAAAAGTGTGTGAAAATTTCGATGCATAGCATCTCAAGATAACTTTTTCGAGAGACATTTAAAGGTATTTATAGACTTCATTTAGAAGGATGTGTTTCACATAAGGATAAGACCCTGGAGTGATGGATTTTACAGTCACAGATTTAAATTTAGGTAATAGATGATTTGTCCTAATCAGAACCCACAGGAGTTATTTTTAAAGACATCCCTATCATTCATCTCATCAGATTCTTTCAGGTATTTATGTTATGAATTTCTCTCTGTCATGTACATTGATTAAGAGATAAAACATCAGTTGTAAATGTTTTCAAGATTATCTTTAGAAAGTTCAATTTTAGCAAGTACATTAATGAGACTATTTTCTTAAAGCATTAGTTTTCTTTAAAAAGTTAACAGCAAGATATTTATATACAAAACTCAAAATAAGAATCTTAAGTGACAACATATGCTATATGCATTTAAATCTGCTAAATTGTATAGAAGATGCAACTTGAGTTATATATTGCTGGCAATGAGAATACAGTGGCCTAAGTCCTTTTCAGCTGGAATGAGAAAATATTAAATTTGGATATTTTTAGTAAAGTGTATTCAAACTCATAGATATTTTAGAATATTCTATTGGAAAAATGTCAAGAACCTTTTCATTTGACATGTCTAGCATATGTGTTGACACTCCTGGGTCATTATCTCAAAATACACAGCTGTATCTGCAACAGTTTCTCACTTTCCTACTAGGTCGTCAATAAGAAAATTATTTGAAAGCAATGTAAAGTAGAAGTAAACATATGCTTACAGATTGTTGGTGACTTACACAATGTCTCAAATTTAATGGTGGGAATGGGTTCAGAAAATGAGATGCTGGATAAGCATATTATGTGTAGTGGTAACTTGTGCATATGACAATGATGAGTTTTTGTCTACTTTTGAATATAATATTTCTTAAAATATTCTTCATGATAAGGCTAACTTTAGTATTCTTACATACATTTTATAATTATCATAGTACACTTAAATGAGTCTAGGAAATTGTGTGAACAACTCCATAAAACACTGAAAATATATGTACGTTCAAAATGATTCAGCATTGTAGTATTCCTATACAGAAAAAAAAGTGAGTTGAGTTTATTTGATTGGTTGCACACCATTTTATACAAAATTAACGTTTGAGGGAAAAACTTGCATTATTTTCTATTATACCAACAAGTGACATAAGTATCTGCATAAAGAACTCAATTGAGAATTGTAAAGCATGCAAGATTGTATTATATAGTTCAGAAGACAAATCTGTTCATTTACTTGCCAAGACTCAGATCTTCACTGTCCTTGTTAGCAGTGGAGCAAGAAAAGGAGAAATCTAGAATAAGAGGTAGGAATTTGAAAAGCTGAAACACTGCACCTCTGTTACTTGCATTTCTGTATACTTACTGGCCTTTGATGTTGGTATTTTTTTAAATTGTGATAAGAGTAGATGACACAAGATCTACCCTCTTACATTTTTACGTGTACAGTACAGAATGGTTAAGCATAAGCAAAATGTTGTACAGATCTCTAGAACTTATTCATCTTGCATAATTGAAATGTATATCCCTTGAAAAACAACTCCTCATTTCCCCATCCCCTCATTCCCTAGCAACCATCATTCTACTTTTCTGGTCCTCTGAGTTTCACAATTTTAGATATCTCACATAACGTCTTACCAGCCACATGCTGCTAATATTTACTCCATCCTTGGAAATTCATCTTCTGAAAAAAAAATCTGCAATTTATAACTTAAATCTTTTCATGTAATATTTTTGAAAATATGTATTTCTCCTTTTTTAATTTGTCACAAGAAGAACAGTTCTTCAGAAACAAATCACAGAGAAATTATAAGATTTCTTTATAATTAGGTATAGTCATTAAATAAGAATAATTGGTTCTATTATACATATTTAACCAATTATTTTATTGTTTTATTGACTCTTCATTTTATAAGGTTGCTATAAGTACAATAGAGTAGACTAAATAACTGAAATTTGTTCCTCACAGTTCTGAAGGCTAGAACTCCAAGATCAAGGTGTCAGCAGGGTTGATTTCTTCTGAGGGCATCTCTCCAAGGCTTGTAGATGGCTGTCTTCTTCCATTGTCTCCACATGGTCTTCCCTCTGTATGTTTCTGTGCACTAACCTCCTCTTCTCAAAACCCCTCTATATATTGGATTAAGGTTTGTCCTATGACCTCATTTAACTACAATTTTTTTTCCCGTGAAAGCCCTATCTCCAAATATAATCATCTTCTGAGGAACAAGGGATTACAATTTTAATATATAAATTTTTGGGTGAGAGGCAACAATTCGGCCCTTAATCTTAACATTAATAAAAGATATTTGATTTGCTTATGTGGACACAGGCAAAAAATGAGGTTTATGAAATAATACTTATTATAATCTTATTTTCTAATTAAATGTTCAATATGAGTATAGATGGAAATATTTTCCATGAAAAGAAGACAAATATTGCTAAGGATAAAGAAAAAATAAATTATTCTTTAAATGGTGAATGTTTTATAATAATTCCTCTATTTCTGATTACACTGAGGTTAGTCCTTTTTTTTTCACAATTTTCCCCCTCTCCTTTATGCTAGAATGTCAAAGTTTATATTATAATTACCTCAAAGCCTAATGATGGTCATATACATTCCTCCAGCTTCAACTTTAACTGATTATTATTTTAAATTCCTTTTTATATATCATCATTTAAGGTATCCTGCTCATATTTCAAATGTAACATGAATAAAATAAACTCAGCATATTCTAGTTCTTTCCCCTGACAGATCAATGCAGTTTTCTTTTATTTTCCCTCTGTTTTATTAATATCAAAGTCTGAAATCAGATTTTTCAAGCTTAGTTTTACAATTTATATTGTATCCTTTTCCCCTTTATACAAGCAACCTCTAAATTATACTACAACAATTGATTTCATCTTGTTCATTTTCATTATTTCTTTAATCCTAGAATAGGTTGTCATACTTTGTCCTTCAATTCCTGTATAAGTCTCTTAAATAAAGTCTCCCAAATTCTGATGTCTTTATCAAATTAATGCTAAAACTTCTTCCAATTATTTTATCTTGTTTTTATTTTTAGCAGAAAATATAATCATTTCCCTTAACAATCACCCACATATACTGCTTATAGGAAAGTGTTCAAATAATACAGACATTCACAATCCTCCACATTTGTTTCCATTTTTCTGAGATTTCTGTTATAATATTCCCATTGAAAATACTCAAATCTTTAGTTACTGTATTTGTTGTAAATTGCTGTTTGAAAATATTGCCACAAACCTAGTCAATTAAGACGGTCCACATTTGTGGATCTCATAGATTCCGAGACAGAAGTCAGGACACAAATTAGCGAGATCTTCTGTTTCCAAGTCTCACAGGTAAACTCCAAATCTCAATCAGGGCTGCAGTCTAATCTGAGGCTCAATTGGGGAAAGATCTGCTGCAAAGATCATATGGTTGCTGACAAAATTCAGTTCCTTGCAGGATGCTGAATCGAGGACCTCAGATTCTTGCTAGTTGTTGACTGGAAGCAGCTCTCAGTTCCTTGCCATGTGGTCCTTTCTATAAAGCAGCTTACAGCATGACATCTTGATTCTTTAAAGTGAGCAGAGGAAAGAGAATCTTCTACCTACATGAGTGATAAACATATGCAAAATAATTATATACAATTAATCACTGTATGTATCCTATCACAATTGCTCTGTACTATTAGTTAGAAGCAAGTCTCAGGTGCCATCCACACTCAAGGAATGGAGCTCACACAAAAGCATGAACTAGGGGTGGGTTTCTCGGGAATCACCCTAGAGTCTATCTAGACTCCATTATATAAATCATGTCCTTCCTGTAATACTTCACTCACAATTTTTATTCATCTTGATGTTTTGTTTTTGCACTTCTCCATTATGTGACTATGTCCATACTTTTCTCTTCAGGAAGCATTCTCTTACCAGTATAATCTCAAAACTACTAAAGAAGTTATTGTTTAAAGCAATTATTTGAAAGTTTGGCATTTAAATAAAAATAAGAATGTTATATGACATTTTTACCTATATACCATTTGTCTAGCCCTACTAATAGAAGTAAAGTGCTGAGTAGATTGTAGGAGAAAAATGTCTCCTTGCCATCTATTTTTCTAACATGCAGTTTATAATCTTCCTTCAATGCTTAATAGAATCAGGTTTATGTGTTTATAAGTAATTTGACAGAAGCAGCCACATCTTATATATAAACTTCATAGGGGCACATTATTTTGTATGTACCAATAATTCAAAACATGTTTATGATTGATCGGGTCAAGTCTGAGTAACAGGTGATTGGACACAGAATGCAAGATCACTTTTAACCAAGCAATTTAATGTGACTTTGTAATATAATCTGCATAAAAATCTATGTTAGAAAGATGAATATTTTAAGCAAGCTTAATGGCTACCAACCCAACGTGATAAAAATTGCTTTTGACATAAAGAAATACACTACTCGGTAAATATTTCTTGCTGATTAAATGAATTCTTTAAATTAAATCCAGCATCAAATGGCAACATCTTTCCCCTTTTGTCTTTAATGGTAATTTGCTCCAGAGTTTATTAGCCATTTTAAATTGCTGTTGAAACTTAATCTGAAATGAGAGAATCATGTATCAGAATATAAAATAATGACACATAATATAAGCTTGGTAATAAAAAAGCAACTTCTTTCGGCTGAGAAAAAAACATCGCATTTAATAGCATCCAATATAAAAGAAGAGTATTGCTGTCAGACAAATTACTAACACTTATGGATTGAACGGTGATATGCATTCTTCAATGATTGCCAAAGATACTTATGTTAATGTACTTACTGCCTTAAATTTCTTATTATCTAAAACTCTGTATTTTTAATCATGCAGCATGTATTTACTAACAATTATTTGTGTGCATTAGAACATGAGTCAACTATCTGACACTTAAAATTGTTAATAGATTAAATGTAATGTGGTTGCTAGATATGTGAAAAGTAGACTTTATGATTAAAACAATTTTTTACACGGTTAGATACCAAAATGAAATTCTTACAACAGTAATACTTCATTTGAATTGGTTTATAAATGTCATGTTAGCTACAATGCAACGAATTGTGTAATGGATTTTAGAAATATTTTTTTCCAAGTCGTGTAAAGTACTTCAGAGGTGAAGTCTCAAAGTCATGTAAACTTTTCATCAGACTGATATTAGTGGAAGACTTGAATAACCTTTCAATGTTTGCTAGTTTCTCAATATACAATAAATTTATAACAGAAAACTATATTATTTTTATGTAAAGAGGACTTAGTTTTCAATTATGTGAATATTTGCATGGGTTTTTATTTAATTGTCTGTACAAGGAATGTAAATTTGAAAAGTTGAAATAATTAAATTGATAGTTCAAGAGCAGAAATATTCTCAACTCATTAACTATGTCATTTAATAACTATACTAAGTATATTGTTAGCAATAATGGAAAAGATTATACGCTACACTCTTAGGGTGATGCAATGATGGATAAGATATTTATTTCTTATTTTGTAACTTAAGAGAAGAACTGGATTTGAAGAAATGAATGTAGATAGATATATCACAGCTCTAAAGACTACATTCATATTTGTGATCAGAATAAAGTGTTATAAAAATAATGCAACAAAATAGAATTTCTAGCTGAAGAAGTCAGACAAACCTTGGGAAAAAAGGATTTGAACTATTTTAAGAAGTCTCATTTTAACATTAAATTTCAATAGAACATAAAGAAACAGAAACTTTATGCAGAAATATGTGTGTGAGCAATGTTTTAGAGAAAAGAAAAGTGAATTTGTATGCACATCCTTGAACATAACATGTATGACTTTCTTCCTACTAAACATGATCGTTATATTCTTCATTTTGCCTTCTGACATTTGATTTGTTTTCGCTTGACTTCTTGTACTTACTTATGCCATGGTATATGAAGAGCATACGTTGGCTATGCTGTTGATCTGAGAGAATGAGAGACACACAAAGCATAGCATACTCAGATGAGCCACTTCAGCTGCTCTAAGGACTGCTGTCTCTAAGCTCATTCACATATATATGCATGAACCTATCCGGGATTCCAGAGCTCCCCAACTAACCCCCAGCTCCAGCAGTGAATCCGTGTTGATGTATATAGATTCATAAGTGAAAATAAATGTTTGTTCTTTTCAGCTACTGAGTTTAGGGGTTCTTTGATACACAGAAATTTGTAGTAGATTTAAAAAATAATACTGACAATTAGGGTACAGCTATAACAGAAAAAAGTTATGATATGTTTCATTGTCATTAGAACCACATAATGAATAGATGCAGGAAAAAAATGGTAAAGAAACTATTTAAGGAGATTGAAAAAATGTCAATCTTTACAATTTAGTTGTAAAATATTTTATAAAATTAAACCTACAATAACTTAAAAGATTGAAAATGAATCTAATATAAATGTCAGCAGGGGGTATTTTTTGTGTCTCTCATTCTCTTTTTGAGACTTTTCTAGGTAGCATTATGGAGTGATTTTAGCTGCAAATGACAACATACAATAAGAAAGAGCTTATTTCCAGAATAGAACTAGCCAGTGTGAAAGCAAAATGATGAGTATGAAAATATAACTACTTCTCATATCCAGACTCTTCAAGGAGTAAAGGATATTCAAGTTCAGTTACAGCACATGGCCGTAGAGTAAATCCAAGGTGCTATCCGTGCTATATGGTTTCTATGTAAAGACCTATGACTCACATTATATAAAGGTGAACTCTTCCACAAAGAAAAAAAGGACTGTAAGTTAAGTATAAAACTACATTCTGTAGCAGTCTGATTTTTTTTTTTTTTTTTAGTGTGAAGTCTAGAGAGAAGTATATATCTAATAGAACATTCAGTATAGCTTTTGGCTAACAGACAACTAAAATCAAACGCATAGAAAACTCTCAACATTTTGAGAAGAACTTATTGACAATATACTCTGCATATGACCCAATAGGTGACTGAAAGTGATGAAATATGAAATGTCCTCTGGGATCTAAGCATTCTAACGGCAGAAAGCAGGCTGAAAATATTTATCTGCCACTAAACACATACATTTTTTCAATGTTCTTTTTATAGATGACCAAAGATGATAATAATAAATGACAGACATCCCCTGAGAACAGAGCCAAAAATGATGGAGAACATTGGACAGATAGGCAATCTCAGCAAACAGAATTAGAGCCTAATTAAGAAACATCTCCTAGTCTCATTGTAGAAAAACCTGACGGCAATTTTTTAAATTTTCTTTTCCTGTTAACACCCTATGAGGAAGAAACCTGCTGGCATTTAATCAACAAAATTTTGTAATTGCTAAGAACCAGTGACTGCTCTATGACTCCTATTATTTCCTTTGATAACTAAAATTGATTTTGTCATAATTTTAACATCTTTTTGTGGATTGAATGGTGAGTAAGGGCAGACAACTTACTTGTTTAGTCCATAGGTGGCCTGTTCAACAGGAATTTGAACCTGATGCAGTGGATAACGTCCTACACTTTGAGTCTCATTACGTGATTAGGCGAGTAAACTGGGTTTCCTGGGGGCAAGTATATTTTGCATGTGGGAGGCACATAATTGCTGTGGCTACAAGGATGCACTATGGCAGGCTACATTATTGGCTCTAATTGTTCTCATTACATACCTCCGTGGTTGCCTATATTTCCCCCTCTTTGACTTGGAGTGTGGATATGTGATTTGGTTTGACCGACAGAATTAGGAAGAAGTGACAGGTTACCACATTGGAGCTTGCATCTTAAGATTTGTTATATGTCCCCATTTTCTCTCCTTTGCATATATCATCAATATGGAGGGAAAAAAAAGAAGTTTACCCGAAGCCTGTATTTACTAAAAGAGGATTGAGAAATGAGAATAAGAGCAGGCCCAGCTGAGTTGGTTTATTCAAGCCCAGCAATAGGAATTATAGTTGTTTTAAATCTGTGTCTTTTGGGATGGTTTATTATTCATAATTCAGAGACAGGTACTAGAAGAGAGTGCCCAATATACACATCTGGCTAGTTGGCTTTGAGTTCAGCTGGTCTAGATTTGATTCTTCTGAGTGACTCTTCCTTGCAAATCTGTATCTTCCTTGGGTCACTTATTAGAATAATAAAGTGTGGATTTGCTTGTTTTTCATTTTATTTCTGTTAATTCATCATTATATTTATATTGAAGGTTTTTGAAAATAATTTTAGACTTAGAGAAGAATTCCAGGAATAGAAAACATAGTTTTTGTATATCATTCACACAACTTCCCCAATGTTAATATCTTGCATAACCATAGTATAATTATCAAAACCAATAAATTGATATTGGTAATGCTATTAATGGATTGTGTTTTTTATTCAAATTTCACCAGTCTTTACCCTAGTGTCATTTTATTTTCTTCCAGGATTGTTTCATGCATTTTTAATCTATGCTATTAGGTTTATACATATTCATATTTGTTATATTTCCCTGATGTATTATCTTCTGATCTTCAGGAATTAGTCTTCTTTACCTCCAATAATCTTTCTGGTCTTAAAAAGTCTGCACTATTATTAAAGTTTCAACTTTGTTGGACAAGAATTTTTCATGGTATATCATTTTCCATACATAAATATTTTCATACTTTTGCTTTCTAACAAAAATTATGATGTTGACCACTTTTATTAACATGTTAAGATGACAACAAAGTTTAAGACAAATATTAGTGGACTTTTTCATCATTGTTTTCAAACATTTTGTTTCTAAATATATTTTAAGCATTACATAACATTGCCATTATTGTTTTGTTTAGCCATTTTTTAATAGACTATATTAATAGACTTTTTTTGCTTTTTAGAGACATTTTAGGCTCACAGCAAAACTGAGCTGACGGTACAGAAATTTCCCCTATATCTACTGCCCCCACAGATATATAGCCTTTCCCATTATCAACATCCTCCACAAGAGGGGTATATTTGTCACAGTTTATGAACCTACATTAATACATTATTACCACCCGGAGATCATAGTTTACATTAGTTTTCACTCTTGGTATTGTACATTCTATAGGTTTGTACAAATGTATAACTGATATGTATCCACCATTATGGTATCATACAGAGTATTTTCACTATCCTAAAAATCCTCTGTACTCAACCTGTTCATTCCTCCCTTCCCCACAACTCATGAAAACCACTGATTTTTATTTTTTTTACTGTCTCCATAGTTTTGTCTTTTTCCAAAATGTCACATAGTTGGAATCACACACAAGCTAGCCAATTCATATTACTTTGTTTCACTTAATATGCATTTTAAAAATAAAGCTATGTGTTTTTTCATGGCTTGATAGCTCATTTCTTTTTAGCACTTAATCATATTCCTGTCTTACGTACCACAGTTTATCCATTCACCTACTGAAGGACATCTTAACTATTTTCAAGTTGTATAAAGTATAAATACAGGTGACATAAACATCCATGTTCATGTTTTTGTGTGGATATGAGATTAAAAAAAAAAAACTCCTTTGGGTAAATGTCAAGATGCATCATTCCTAGATGACATGATAAAAATATATTTAGTTTTATAGGAAAGTGCCCAACTGTCTTTCAATGTGGATGTATCATTTTGCAATCCCTCCAACAATGAATGAGAGTTCCTGTTCCACATCTTCTCCACCATTTAGTGTTGTCAGTCTTCTAGATTTTGGCCATTCTAAAAAGTATATAGTATCCCTGATACTTTTTATTTCTTCCTTAATGTCTGGGTACTTTTCTAGAATTCCTTTTCTTATAATGCATTCCTTCTGGCAATTATCTTAGGTTTATTTCCCGACTATTATCAGTAAAACTTGATTTTAGAAACATATTCCCTGGGCATAGAATTCTTGGTTGGCAGTAATTTTCATACACCATTTTAAAGACATATTTTCATTGTCTTCTTGCTTTCGTTATTTCTGTTGGAGAATTAGCTGTCAGTCTTCCCGCCTCTCCTTTGAAAATATTACTTTTTTCTCCCTCTGTTAGCTTTCATGATTTTATTTTGCGCTTTGGTTTTCACGAGTTTTACTATGACTGTCTCAGGGACACTTGGTTAGTCTTCAGGATAGTTTTGAATCTCTGCATTAATATCTTACATCAATTTGGAAAAGCATCAGCCATTATTTCTTCATTCCTTCTTTTTTCTTCTACTGACATTCAGAACTGCAACTATAAAAATAGAACACCACAATCAAAATAGAGCACATTATAAAAATCTTATCATCAAAGAAGAAATATAGGCTTGTTTTCTACCACAAAGAGGCCATTTTGTGAAATTATTAATAACATGGAATTTGGGGCAATACACGCTCAGTTTGAAACTTGGCTTCACCATTTACTTGTTGAGTGTCCTTACGTAAGATACTTAGCCTCCTGTGACTCATATTTCTTGTATCTTATTTATAGATTTATTTTATGATTAATTGAATGTAAATATATAACACACTTAGCAGAATGTTTGTCATATGATAACCAGGACTTCACTGCTGTGAAGTCATAAGTGATATAGGGATAACTGACTACAGTTTTATTTACTTTGCACTACAATGTTGGATTACCTGCCTTTTTCCTGGTTGAAAGTATAAGATCTCTAAGAGCGTTAGATCTGTATCTTGTTGGAAATTTTGTTTTCCATGATTCAACACAGTGCTTGGCACAAGGTAAATAACACCAGTTTTGTGTTTACTTGTTTTAAAGAATGAAAGAAATACAGGAATAGATGACTGGGTGGAGAAATGGAGTGAATGTCATGTCTAAACTGAATATAATGCACATAAACTGTGTCATGCACACTGTATTTCTTAGTCCTCATATAACTTTGGTCAAATCTCACTAATTATCTATCAATCTATCATCTACCTCAGCTATTACCTATGTTTGCATATGTGTAAGTAGGCATTCCTATTTTGATATTAAAAACTCCTTTTGTCCTTTCCCAGAACATAATAAAAGTAAGAGGATTCAAATCACATGTCATTTAATTAATTAAAGGAAGATGAAAGAACAATGGATGAAAAGAATAAGGAAAGTAATGAAAAAAACTTGCAAATAACACAGAAGTATTTTCATTTAGTGAAGAACCATTACAAAAATAATTTGTTTAAATATACAGTCTTTAAAATAGTCTATGGGCAATATATGCCAAATGTCTCATGCACTGCTATATTGGCCAAAAGAACTTACTTATATTGATTTTGGCACTCCTTTCAGGAAATGATATTCTAAATTTTCAGAAACACTTTATTGTTAAAGTCAAGTGAAGGGCAGACTATAAATTATACTGACACAAACTACATTCAATTCTTTTCAACCAAGATATAGCCTTTTATAGGCCAGTTCAATTATCTTATAGAAACAACTTTTTAGATTAGCTATTCCATTTTATAACATGTAATTTTTGCCTTAAAGAAATACATTTTATCTAAGTAATATTATCATAAAATTAAAATTATTAAAATATAATAAAATTAAACATGCACAAGTAGAGCTGTTTTTCCCTTTGGCAGTTTCAGGATGACCTCGAAATTCTTAATTTTGTGCCATTAAGTCAAGAGGACAATTGCTATGCAATTTACCCAGCCGAACAAATGGAATCAATATCAAAGACAGTGTTCAAGGAAGATAAACATTGCAATGCATAAAGAGTGATCAATTAAAATTATAGATATGCATATACATGATAAATTATACATACGCACATAAAAATATATAGCCTATTAACTATACATGGCTGGTGTTTGTAAAACTCAGTGGTATTATTGTACATATTTTGGCTATTCTTTTAAGAAAACAATAAGGTTGAAGACATTTTCATCCAATTTATTATTGTTGTTTTAATAATGTAGCATTAATACTCAGCACATGGTAGGAATTCAATAAATGCTTATAAAAGTGAAATTACATCTTAAGATGTACCAGTCAGAATAACTGAATTTTTCCTGAATGATTTGGCACAATTAAGTGCCCTCTCAAGTAGCAATTAGTGATATAAGAATTTTACTTAAATGCTCTCTACACAAATGATAAAGATTGAACTAAAATGAAAAATACTATCCAGAAAACCCACATATTTTAATAATTCTCTGTATAAAATTGGAATCATATTGTTTTCAGAATTAGGTTTTATTTTTTTTGTGTGTGCATTTTGTAAATATCAAGTGTTTATTTTTGAAAGCTCATTTGGAAAGAAATTTGTAAATAAACTTTGCTACCTTTTCATTCAAATTCTATAAACATTACACTTCTACTCTACTCTATTTTCAGTACCCTGAATACCTATCTACTTAACATCATTGACATTACCTTGGTTTTCAGCACGTGTAATAAAACTATTCTGTGGCTCAGACTAATACATGATACATCCCCAAAATGTTATATTTTAATTTTCTTATTTATTATTGGGAACTAGAGGTCTAAAATTAGACTTTGCTTTTATAGCAATGCTAACTAACGCCATCAACAACAAAGCCCCATTGAGTGTGAGAGAAATATTAAGTGCCTCAGAATTTTATTTCTCATAAAACTTTTTCCTGTAAATACTTGATAGAAACTGATGATTGTCACAATGTCCTGTTTATACATTAGAAGATAACTCCTGACATGGTAATAATCATTTGTTTATTTACATCCAAATGGAACTCATATGTCAGACTGTGTCCTCACCAGAGATCAGCTTTGTTTTTTGTTTTGTTTTTGTGTGTGTGTGTGTGTGTGTGTGTGTGTGTTTTGTTTTGTTTTGTTTAATAAAGAGAAAACCAGAAAGTTGGGCTGTCGTGTTTCTCTTCACTTACAGTCTCTTTCACTCCTGGTCCAGCCTCCACCCTGGGCCCTCACTGATTGTACTGCTTTTCTTTTCTTTGAACTATAGAACATCTTGATGAGATGATAAAGTGAGGCTGGCTTACTTTCAATCTCCTCCTTACTTCTAAACATTTGTGGATATGTGGGATTTTTTTAACTGAAATCTATGAATAGTTTCTAAGGAAAATATAATGTGGAATGGGAACGTCAAAGCCTCTAACTAAAACCAAGGATTCTCCAGGGTTCTCAAAGGAAGTACCTATATAAAAGTCATCATGGGGTCCAGAAAACAGATATTTCTCTTGTAGATACTCTTTATTTTATTTTTATTTTAAGTAGTTCTTCTTCTGTCCTTAAGAAATAATTTTTCAATTTTCCCCACCCTTGTTCAGAGGGCAGTGTCTCAATTTCTGGATCTATCTATGTTCTCTGATCCATAGATTCATATTGACTGGGTCATACTCTATAATAGACATGGATTTGGTAGTAGGATCAATGTTACCAAATTCTCAGTGTTCTGGCACCCCAGAAACCATGTTCATGCCTGAATACAATCATATTTACTTTATAGTTAACAAAAAATTTCAAAAAATGAGCATGGCTTTTTCTTTAATATTAAATTTTCTTTATCACTCATATTTTTTTAAGTACAGGCATTCATTTTGATGACCAGTATAATATGAAGAAATAAGCTAGATGTCTCTATTTTCCTTAGCAATTCAAGAATCATATTATTGAATTGTTTTGCATTATTTCTTTCTTACTTTAACTTGCAGCATATTACCATAATAAATAGTATATAACATATATTTATGGACATTTTCCACAGGAGGGCTCTGTCGTGGTGAGGAATCAAATCATTTTCCCTTCATTTTCCCTTGACAAAGAGAAGGAGATAGTAAATTATTCTACTAAGACTGAGATCACTAACATCTGTTTACAAAGTAAAATATCTAAGTATGTAAGCTAAATAAATCACAACCCAAAAGTATTTAATCATGTCAAAGAGTAGATGATTATATTTAGTCATGATTTATTTTCATATGATCTGTCCAGATCAATGGCAGTCTTATTTAGAAAGTATGTCTGAGTGTCCTTTAGCTAAAACCATTACATTTCTGAAAAATGTTCATTTTATCTACTTCAAGTAGAAAAGTACAATTTATTCCCACATTTAGATAGGTTAAAATATGCTATGCTGTTTTGTATTTCCAACATACTTCTATTTTTTACAGAGAAAACAGTGATTTATAAAAGATGACAAGTTGCAAAATAAGCTTCACTAGAATTTATGAATTGCAAAATGTTCTCTTGATAATAATCAATGGTAGAATCACTGTTTAAATTTTGTCATTTATTTGCAAGTTCATACATTACAGAGCTGGAAATAGAAGCACCCCTTCCAAACTTTCCATATTAAAAAAGAAGATTATATCTTTATCACAAAAAAAGTGAGTTAAGGGCTTAAAGTTGTAAACTTTTATATTAGAGACAATTCATTATCCTCTGTTGATGTGAAGAGATATTTCTCTGCACTTATGCTTAGAATCTTAAACAAATGGTCAATGTAGGAAGAGAGTCTGCTATTTTATCACACATAGTAGACAGTGATTTTGTCGTTTAACCTCAATGGCTAAGATAGAAGCAAAATTAATGTACCTAATAATAATCAAAATGGAATAGTGCCAAAAACTCATTTAATATATTTTTCTTAATTTATAATCGTTTGATTCTAGACATGTAGAATATAATTGGTTATATTTTCAAATTAGAATTCAGGAGCTTAATATTGATCATCTTAATATTTAGAAAGGTGACAAAGGTTGACAATCAAATTTTATTTGTATATTTACACATTATATCTAACCAAATTGCCATTAATCTTTGTCCTTTTTATTTATATATTCCCTTTATGAAAACACTCCCTCCCGCCTTCCCCACCTCCCTTAATCCTTTTGAGCTTTATTTTCTCTGCTTGCTTCACCTACTGGTGTCCAGGCTTCTCTTGCCTTCACCTTACTGTTAGGTCTTTGTTTGCATTTGATTTCACCCTACATAGTTTATGTAATTTCATTTTTCTTAAATTTTCCATTGAATAGCCCTGAGATCTCTGAGAAGCAGTCCACTGCAGGAAATATCAGTATTTCTCCAGCCCTCTTGTGTTTACCAGCAAATGGAATTTTAGAGAGACGATTCCTAGTTGGGGCTGGTCTTTCAGTATACGTTCGTATTCCTCCATGCTCTCTGTGGAACCATCCTTTTGGAAGAGTGAATAGTAGGAGGTAATTTCTAGGTTTCAATCTATAAGGACAATCAAAAACTCTGATTTTGTTCTCTCTGCTATTGCAGACACATCTATCATACTGCATTGGTCCTACTGACATCAGTGGTTTGACCCAAAAAATTGTAATCTGTGATTCATGAGAATGCCTTTCATCTCGTCTGTTGAAGGTAATTTCTTTGTATGTGTGTGAGTTTTATATAAGAAATTTTGGAGAGAATCCAAAACCTCTTTTACTTCCATATACTCTCTTGTCTCACTGATTTCACTCAAATCCATTTCATAACTTTTGACTATAATACATTATATTCTAACTTTTTCTTGTCAAATTTAATATTTATTCACATATTGCTAAATCTATTAGTCAATTTTCAGTTCTTTTCTGAAGTGACCTATTAGCA
>CAUYSK010011177.1:0-44222 GCA_963575035.1 Avahi laniger | reverse complement strand
GTATACTCCTAGATAGAGCTGGAACACATTCTACTAAGTGAAGTATCCCAAGAATGGAAAAACAAGCACCATATGTACTCACCATCAAATTGGTATTAACTGATCAACACATAAGTGCACATATAAGAATAACATCTATTGAATGTTGGGCAGGGGGGAGGGGGGAGGAAGGGACGAGTATATGCATTCACAAAGAGTGCGATGCACACCATCCGAGGGATAGACACACTTGAAACTCGGACTTGTTGGGAGGAGGGGGCAAGGACAACATATGTAACCTAAACATCTGTATCCCCATAATATCCTGAAATTAAAAAAAAAAAGAATTCAGTGATTAGAGAACGTTTTGGAATTTCTAACAAAGGCCTTCCAAGCAAAGAATGTGCCTTTCAAAAATCAAACGGAGAAAAATAAAAGGAGGATGAGAAGAAAAAAAATGCAGTGTTCACTGTAGGTCTTCTCTGGTTTCCCCCCTTGGGAGCACAGTGGCCCTCCACCTGCATAAATGATGAGAATTGGCATTCTGCTTGATTACTGTGCATCTGTTATGGGGCTCAGAGTGAATTAAGCAAAAACAAAATAAGGGAGGAAAAGAGCCTACTAATCGAGGCTGGCCCATTTGTACTGTTTTGAGTCACAGTGGCATTTTCCTTCTTTTTCACCAGCAGGCACATATGCCCCCCCCCAAATTGCAACAATATTTTAAAACAATTTAAATCAAGCTTGATAGCTAATTATCCTAAGGTCATACTGAAGAAACAAACCACCAGGATATCAAAAATTCAAGGCTGTCTAAGTGTGAAGAATACAGCATTCATTTTTTTCCCCATTAAAAAACAAACGGGAGAGCTAGCTTTTTTATTCTCTGAGAATAACTGGCTTTCAAAAATCATTCAAAACAGACCTCTTAAGACATTTCACCTCTGCTCTGAATGTTTTAAGCTGGCCCTCTGATTACAAAATGTTCATGTGAAATCTCATCAAGATGCTTTCATACGATGAAGAATGTTTTATAAATTGTAATGGCTTTAATCAGCGCCCTCTTTGAAGTTATTTAACTCCACGGTGTAGCCCAACCGGTGCTTCAGTTATGTCATTTATCGACTCTGTATTAATTAAGTATCATTATAGAGATTGATTTATATACTTTTCCCCATCTCTCTTACCAGATGGTATAGCATTCTCCCCCTCTGACACTCCATAAACATCACCTGGATTCACTCATCTTTCTCCCCAGCTGAATGTTTAATCAGCTCTTAGTCATCTTCAAACTGGATTGCTCCTCTTTTTCCTCCTCCTCACTAGACTCTATCAATACAGTACACAAAGTCCAATGATGTAAACATCAGCCAATAGCATCTACAAAGCCAAGTTCTACAAACAACTCATTCCCACCTCAAGGAATTAGCCAATGCGGTGATGCAATTTTCACAGTAAAGTGAAGGGAGAGCCTTTTGCTTCCTTAGTTGATTAAAATCTACAGTCAGTGTTCAATTATCCAGGGCAATGGAGAAAGTAACTAGAAAAAAATGTGTATTTAGCAATGGGAATACAACAGACAACTTGGCCTCAGTAGAGTTGCCTTCTGAATGATATTTTACTTGGGCTAATATAAAAATTACTTTGCATTCTTGAGTTTGCATGCTGAGAAAAACAGGAGGCAGAAGTCCCAAGGTGTATGGCACTGAAAGAAACCAGTCTAGAATTTTAAATGGCCTTGGGTGATCCAAAAAAATGGATAATAGGGAAATGGAGAGGCTGAACTGTTTTTCTCACAAAATATAAAAACCAAATTAATGGGACTATCATATAGTCACCTCAAACTGAAAATGTCTAGAAACTAAACTGGTCACGTTTCCCTCCAAATCAGCTCCTTCTCCCAACCCACACATTTCTTTTCATTCTCCAGTCCCCAAGCTAGTATCCTTACAGCAGGGATCATGAGTTCAAATATCATGACCCAAACAGGTGACATAAATGAATAAGGTATATGAGAAAAGGGGGTGGGGGAAACTGTGGCAGACAAGAGAGGGTGCATCCCATCAGCAAGGACTAGGTGGCTATTCTGCTTAGCTGAAGTTTGCCCAACAGAACATACCAGCTATGTCACCAGATCTGGTTTTTCTCTGAAACCTGCAAGTCGCTATCATTATGTAAACTTATGATTTTTAAATGTTGGGCTGAATGGAACACAGATATGTCACATGGATTTTGATCCTTGCCTGTCAACTTTGATGACTCCTCTTCAAATACAACCAGTCCCCAAGTTTTTTATTTCATTTCAAAATATTAAGGGGATACAAGAGTTTTTATTACATAGATGAATTATATAATGCTGAAGTCAGGGCTTTTAGTGTACCCATTACCAGAATAGTGTACATTGTGCCCAAGAGGTAAGTTTTTATCACACACACTTCCCATCAAGTCCCCCAAGTTCTGATAATTTTTTTCTTACTATTCCTCCTGCTGTGTCACTTCTTTCCATTCCCACTGCCATCATCTGTTGTCATTATTTCATATCTGCACTATTAGGGGAGTAACCTGTCGTTCCTTCTCCAATTCATGCTAGGCACAGTGACCAGACTGAGCTTTCTAAAACAGTAGTTCTTAAACTTTGACGTGCATCGGAATCACCTGGAGGGCTTGTTAAACCAGATTGCTGGACCCCACCCCCAGCTTTTCTTA
The DNA here is from genome assembly GCA_963575035.1 of Avahi laniger. NCBI lineage: Eukaryota > Metazoa > Chordata > Mammalia > Primates > Indriidae > Avahi > Avahi laniger. The sequence continues at coordinate 41,537 of CAUYSK010011177.1, read as the reverse complement.
TTTAGGGAGTATTGGGTGGGATCTAATAATATCCATCAATAAACTCCCAGGTGAGGTTCTTCATGTTGTTGTTCCAGGGACCACATTTAGAGAACCACTGCTCTAAAACATCACCCACCTCTCCCAGCTCTAACACATTCCATGGTTCTCCATTTCCTCTAAAACTTAAAACTGCCCAATGTGCTATTCTGGAGTCTTCAAACTTTGTTTCTTCCTCTAACCTCAAAATGCCATTTCTCTTATCCCCTGACTCCAGCCAAACTGGTCTACTTGTGTTATTACCCAAATACACCATTCACTCCCACCTTCTTGCCTTGACTTTGCATAGAATGTCTTTCCACCTCCTTTCTCTTAGTCAAGTTCTAACTTTTCACTGAATACATCTAAAACCCCCACCTCAATGATACCAGCCCCAATCAGACTTCTGTTATCTCCTCTAAACTCCTATAGCATTAGCTCTCCAGGTGGCTTGGTGCAATCTAAAAAACATGGTATTTAGAATCAGAGACTCAGAGTTGGAATCCTACTTCTTTCACTAGCTATGCAGTTTGATAAGCCATTTAATCATTCTGAACCTGTTTCCTCTACAGTAAAAGAGAGATACCTATACAGTAATCCCCAACATTTTTGGCACCAGGGGCCAGTTTCATGGAAGACAATCTTTCCACGGACTGGGGGTGGATGCGGGATTGGGAGCGCGGAGCTTAGGCAGTAATGCATGTCCGTTTTCCTAACAGGCCATGGACCTGTAACGGGCCCAGGGATTGGGGACCTCAGCTGTACAATATCTAGTTCTACTGGGTTGCATAAGAATTAATAGAAACAAATTATTTAAACTTTTAGAAAAGCATAGTACAAAGTAGATGCTTAGCAAGTGGTAATTTCCTTCCTTCATCCCTTTCCCCCAACCATGTTTTTAGCAATAAATATGAAATATATTATACTAATCACATATTTTAAGCTTATTTCCTTTCATTTTAGCTAGATAGAATACTTCTGAAGGACAAAGAAAACATCTAATTCATCTAAGTAATCCTTGTGCCCAGAAATTTCTGATTAACTGGTAAGCCCTCAATAAATATTTACTAAAAATATGATTAATTTCAGAATATAAGACAAATGGTTCCATAGAAAAGTTCTGTTGAACTTAAATCTCTAACTAATTGCATTTATTCTTAAAATATCTATAACAAAACAAAAGTATTCTACATTCAGAAAAACTGAAGAAGCTTTAGTGGGAGTCCCATTGATACTCAATGGTGGATGAAATAAGTGTTGCTATAAAAGCATCAGTACAGGAAAAGTCTTCTCTTTGAAGCAAAGTTGAGCACATGGAACACAAATAATGGCAATACACAGAAATAACAATAATGAATCTGGATGGTGGCAATAAGTAATATGTTTTTTGGGGGGGACATTTGTCATATAACTATGTGACTGTTACACTTCTAAAATGGCTGACAATCCTAGAATCGAAGGGTCATAATTAAAAAAAAATGGCTGACAATATTGATGATTACACTGAAAAGTGACCAAACTGGTCAAATCAAACTGTTCTCTAAGGGGTCCTCTAATTTTGAAGCCAAGCAGCAACAAATTACAATATACATTCTGTTCTCTAGTTTTGCTGATTTCTACAATAGCCCTAGACAGGCTTTAATATCACTCACTCATATAGAGCTAAGGGTGAAAATGCTTGTAAGAGAGAAAGGAGCTATTTTCTTCAATCAGCAAGTCAAAACATCATTGTTCATGAACATCGTGGTAGAAAAAATAATGATATAATCTGCTCTATTGGGCACCTGGATATTTTCCTCCAAATACAGAGTAAAATGCTCTAAAAGTTCAAGCTGTTCTAAATTTAGGATACACAGGTTACACACTTTGGTCAAAGAGCATTAGAAATTGGGTGACCTGGTTTGTCATGAGATCCCTGACATGGTTTACTATACAATTTCAGACAAGTTCATTTCTTCAACAGACATTTCCTGAGTGACTGCTATATACCAAACATTATACTAGATGATAATGACATAAAGGTAAAAGAATATATAATCGATGTCTTTCTGGAAATTACATTCTAGTGTGAAGTCATGCAGTTGGGACAGACTGGGAAGTTTTTCACAAAACTCATTTTCCTTTCACTCTGGGCATAAAGATAGACCAAATCTCCCAGCCTCCACATAATGGCATTCTAGCCAGTAGAATGTGAGCAAAACTGAGGTATGTCACATCCAGGCCTAGATATGGATAACCACAGAAAACATACCTCTAGGATATCTACTTTCTCTCTCTGTACCCTTATTTGCCAGCTGGATGCAGAGGACTCTGAAATCTCAGAGATGATGGAACCACAGATGGAAAGAAGCACAAGGTCACTTGCTGAATACCCTTTAGGAACTTCCTACCCCATAGGAACTATCATATGAACAAGAAAGTGACTCCTATTGTGTTAAATGACTGAGATTTGAAGTTGTTTGTTACAATAGTTAGTCTACCCTACCAAAGCACAAATCACAACTACTTCTAAGACATTATGATACAGAGTAGGCACAAGATGATGTGAGACTGCCAAACAGAGGTAGTTCACTTGGGCACAACTAGATATCAGAGAGGGCCCCCCAGAAAAAGAAATACTTAAGATGAATCCTGAAGGATGGTGTGTGACAATGAGAAAAGGAATGGAGGGTAGCAGAGGAGAAAGCACATGCAAAATCATGAAACCTTGGAAAAGTGCCAGTTATTCTGACCACTGGTATGTGGAATAATGTAGGGAAATGGAGCTGCTCAACATGTATTTGTTGAAATGATTGATAAAAAATGGAACCTAAATGATTTAGTAACTACTAGTAATGATGGACAAGGGAAGAGGAAAAAAGTAATCAAGGACCACCCAACTTCGAAGGCAGAATAGATGGTATTATTGTCACTGAGAGAGAAAATGCAGGAGAAAGAAGTGAAATGATGAGTTCAATTTTGAAAAAATTGACAGTGAGATAGCTAGGGGGCACCCAGAAGAAGAATCAATAGGCAATTGAGTATGTGGGTCTAGAGCTACACCAGTGGTATGGATAGTGGAGGTGGGTTTGGAAATTACCGCAGTATGATGGTGGTTGAAGCCACAAACATTATGGGATTGCTCAGATAGAATATTCAGAGGGAGAAGTCAGAAATATAGGGAAGGAGGAGATAAAGAGCCAAAGAGTGCCAAAGTAAGAGCAAACAAGAGAGAGATTAAAAAAAAAAAAGAAAAACGTGAGAGAGAAAGTCATGGAAGCCAAAGAGAATACTGAAAAAGCAATCAATAGTGGTGAGTACTTCAAAGTGGCGAAGTAAGGTGATGGCTTGAACTGTGTGCATTAAATTTGGCAACTAGGCACCTATTTGTGACCTTAACAAGTTCCATTTCAGTACCGGAAAAAGCCAGGCTAAAATAATCTGCAGAGAGAATGATAGATGAAGAATTAGAGATAAGGAATATAGAACACTCTTTAAGGAAATTTGGTTCTAAAAACAATAAGGCTGAAGTGGACAAAGAGACAGAGTTTATTTCATTCTGGTCTTTATTTTGTGGGATGCAAGACTTAAATATGTTAATATATCTAATTCTCTGAGCTTTTATTTCCTATCAATAAAATGGGATAAGAATGCCCTTTCTGTATGGTCTTTCAGGTTGTTGTCAGAACAAATAAGACGATATATGTGAAATATCCTAAAGTACTATATAAAGGCCAATGTTATCATATATTTGTAAATGTTGAAAGAATAGAGTTATAAAAGTTGAGTCCAGTGAAATACGGCTGGCTATAAAATCAGTGATAAATTATAATAAGTCTAGATCTAAAAATATTAAGAAAAAGTTCCTTTTAATACTGACACTACAAGTTGCTCACTCCAAACCTTAGAGGCTAACAACAGATTTTGAAGTCCCATACTGTAAATTCTTCTGGTACTTCCAGGTTGTAGCCTAGGTTTCTAAATGTCTTCATTATGCCAGGAAAAAAAATGCCAATGAACCCTGGCAGATCACTGTGCATTAAGTCATCTGGGAATTTATTAGTCTTATGAGTAGTAGTTCTTAAATAAAGATTTCTGGCAATTGCCCAGTTTTCCAATGCAACAGACTAGCTCCGTAATTTAAGTCTCATGACCAGGCAGAGCATGGTGAATGACCACAGCTTGCTGAGTATGTTATTCCAAGGGGTAATTGAGGTATTCTGGGAAGTAAACTAGCCATTTTAGGACTTCCCTCCTCGGAAGATTAACCATCCAAAAGAATAAGGTCCAGTCATTGTTTTACTAGTCACAAAACCTTTAAACACTTTACAAAGAACATTATTTTTAGCACTATGACATCAGTGTAACTAGTTTTTCTCTCATAAAATTTCTGACAAGCAGTTTTAACATGCCCCATCTTCCTCCCTTGGGAAGACATCTTATCCCTGTAAAAGAAAAATGTCTCTTTCCTTTTCTCTGCACTTGTATACAATTAGCTTTTGACTGGGTTTCCTAGTTGCTGAGGTCTCCTTCTCAGTTATTTTATTTTCATGGATGTAGGGTGCTAATTAAGGTCAAGCAGTTATGTTCTGAGTTCCAAACAGCAATTGTGCAGAATAAATAACTTTCCTTTACAACAGATACTAAAAATCCAGTCTTGAGACCCAAATAAACCCTATCTGCAATTATTTTTTACATTTTTAAAAAATCTTAAACCCAGCTATAACACTAAGATGGTGCTTCTTTTATCCATGTTTCTCAAATATTTTATCACTAATGTGTGATGCTACCATAACTATTAATGTCTACATGTTAATTTTTAGACCTTTTATCAACTGCAATACTGAGTTTCATTCCTAGGACTGCGGGGAAATAAGGCACTTTGACATTACCTCAATAAGGACTAAAAAGAAAAAGGCAAGCTTTAATTTGCCCTAAAACAATACCTCCAAACATTTATATAGACTTTTATAGATAATCAAGTGTGTTTCATAAGTTTACCTCATTTAATCTTAAAATTATTTTGTACATTTATAATTCTTCATCATCCCTGGTTAGTAGAAGAAAATTATAAAGCCCAGAGAAGCTTAAGAAACATTCCCAAGGCCACACAGTTGTTTAGGAGCAGAGCCAGGTCTGTATCCAAGGTCCTCTAATTCCCCAACTCTTTCAACCGCACCATAGATGGCCCCCATCGTGTTACCCACTCTCTTTTTATTTAACTTCTCTAGCAACATGGAAAACAGTCTGGCTCCCTCTGAAGTCATTAGGAATCTTTGATGAAAGGCAGACATGAATTCAGTTCTTCCCCCAGTGAAAATACATAATATATTAGTTATATAAGGAATGTTATGGGATCATTGTGGATGTGGAAAGCTTGAAAGCTTTTGAAAGGAATGCACAAATGATGCTTGGAATCCCGAAAAGACTAAAGAAGATATTACAAACAAATGACCAAGTGTGGAATGGGGGGAAATTCCATTAACAATCAGTATTTTCATTTCAACGGTTTGTTTTTATTTTGCAAAGGCATTTCTTTCATGGAAAACTCTTGTTTTTGAAAGGATTTCAAATAAACATCATGACCCACCTGTAGATGGAGAAGGGAGTCACTGATCGAATGAGGGATGCCACAGCCCCAACCTTGGCAGCTTCCGCTGCCCCCTGGACTCGGTATTGCACCGTCATCGAGTAGTTGACATAAGGTTGGTTATACACAACAATCTTCCCTTTTGCTTCTGGGGCCCTTCTCTTCAGTTCATTGAAAGAGTTCACCACCAGAACTTCAGCTGTAATGCCTAGAAATAAAAGTCATACGAGATTAACTTACGGTTTCCCATCAGCCAGGCTGAATTGGCACACAAAAGGTCACACATGCTCTTTCCGCTACATCTGGCAAACTGATTTGAGAAGATCAAAGTTTTAGAGCCATTTACCATGGGAGAAAGACTGTGGGGTTAGCCAGTTTCCCAAGAGAGAGAAAAGGCATTCAAAATAATATAACATACGACTCTTAAGGTTTTTCAACTCACTTGACCAGCTGGTATTAAATCACAAATTGCTTAAAAAGATAGCTTCTTTTTTTCTTTCTTTCCCGCCCAAAGAAGTCATGAATTTCACAGGATGACGCTAATTATTTATTTAACAAATGCATTTCAGAAAGCTTCCCTTAGGATTAATAAAACACATATTTATCTTTTCATAAAACTATTTTGATATGTTGCTAAACAACCTACAATGACATAATACGAAGGATGGCAATTTGTGAAGAATACTTTTAGAAGCCAAGGTTCTTCATAAATCCAACTTTTAACAAATGGTTAATGTAACCTCTCCCAAGAACCACAAAAAAGTCAGCTTGTTTTCTTTCCTCCTCTGTACAAAAACAGTCTTAAAGGATGTGGAAACTTCCCATGCTTCTCAATTTACAGTACTTGTTCATCACCAAACACACCACTATTCTTCAAATAAAAATTTTGAGGACATTGTGTAATTGTCCTATAATCCTGTTGTCTTGGTTAGAAGAGATGTGCCTCCTTTTCTTATACCACAAGACTTGCCCAAATCTTCCTGATTGGGGAACATGGTTTCACATTTCCAAGAAGTCATTCAAAAACTGCCAGACCACTGAAGATACAACTTGATGGGGTAGTTAGAATGACAAGGAGAAAATATTTAGCAACAAAGGCCAAATGCAGTGGCTAAATATAACTATCTAAGAGAAAGTGGTAGCAGCCTACTGTGTTGTGGCTTTAGCCATGCTGTCATGAAATATGTCAGTAAAAACCAAAGTATCAACATATATTTAGCATACTTCCTTAATATTGCAAACTAGAGAATTAGGTTTTTCTGAAAGCTTAACAAATGTTAACTGTTACTTTGAAAATCCTTTTAAAATGCACTGCAAGTATGACAGAATTCTTGCTTTCAGTATAGGCCTCATCATTATGGACCCTTTGGGCTGGCTCCTCTCTTACTTCTGATATCACTATTCAGACTGAATTTTTACTTTTACTTTAAAGTGATTGGCTACAAATCTATAAGCATGTCCCCACCAATACTCAGAACTTAAAATATAATCTAAAAGAGGCAATGTATAATTATGAAAAGTAAGGAAACTACTAGCTTTTTTCCACAAAAGCATGCATAAAAATATAAATAAGGGTTTGGCAAGACAGATTTTGAGATTCATAACTTTCTGAAACCTGGAGTTACCTTGAAATTTGACTGGCGTTATTGTTGGCATAGTATGGGAATTTTGCTGATGATTTTCAGCTGGTCCTAATGAATAACAGGTTCAGAGGTCCACCCAAGGGATGTCTCAGCAATGGGGTAATTTTGGCGTCTGGACTGGAGCCACTAGAAATGAAGCCAAATTTCTATAAATTTCCATAGGTCGCTGCAAAATTAAAGTCATATGAGAGTGGTACTTCACTATGGTCTATGCTTCAACTCAAGTTCTTTCAGCAAACAAGACAGCAGAGTCCTGAAGAGCCAAAACCTAACCTAGACGCCACCGTTGCCAATCCAAATCACCAGTAGCAGCTACAGGTCAAAACCTATCACCATGGACTTGGAAGAGGAATTCAAATGAATCTTTCTTCCTGAAAGCTTACAGTCATTTCTGATTCCTCTGTCTCCTTCATCTCCCACATCTAATCAATCCTCAAATACTGATCACTTTACCCTTAAAAATCAACACTGATTGAAAGTATATCCTCTGTTCCACTCCATTATACTCTGTCACATCAGGCCCTCATTTCCTTTCTTTTGGTCTATTAGAAGCCCAGCCCTCCCACCACCACTGGTATCCCAGCCTCCAGCCCAGCCTCCTCAAGTTTAACCTCCACAGAGTTGCCAGAGTGGCCTGCTTGAACTACTGAAAAGCCAGATCTGCCTACAACACCAACCCCCTGTCCATCTCCCACTTCTACCAAAAACCCGTCATTTCAACATACCATTCAAAGCCTGTCTACCTCTAGAAATACCAGCTCCCTTTTATTTTAAACTTCATCAATACTAAACTTAACAGGGCCCACTCTCACACCAGGCGATTTCACCCCTCAGTGTCTCTGTGTATGCTACAGCACATCATGCCTTGTTGACCCCATTCTCCCAACTCCATCATGTGACCAACACCTATTTATCCCTCGGGATTCCATTCAATAATCACTTCTTTAGGGAGCATTCCCTGGCCTCCTCTCTCCTGTCCCATCCCTCTACCCACACCCCGGGGAAGGCTGGGTCATGTATTACAGTCTTCCAGACTTTCAGGGCACCCTGGACATACTTGGGCACTGGAAAAATGAAACTCTATTTATGGCTCTCTCTGCTGCTTAAAGTATGATCTTCTCAGGGTTTGGGGCCATGTTCATTTTTGTTTCTATCTCCAGGGACTAACACGGTGCTTGGTATATGTGTAGGCAACACTCATTTAACACTCCTTGAATGGCACTGCTCCAAATAAGTGACCATTGACTGGGTCTGAAGCATCTTCATGAGTGTTCAATTTTACCTTTAAAGTTGGATAGCCCTTTTTCCCAAAGGAAATCAGCAGTCTGATTCTCTTACCACTCAGAATACAACTGCAAAACAATAACCAAGCAAAAGAGGCCTTGGAGCAGTCAGACTATAAATATAAATTCCAAGTACAAAAACTGAGGTACTTGAACATAAGAAAGCTCTCTGATCTCTCTTAGAGCCTAGTTACCTTTACTTTACACAAAATTCTACATCTGTTATTAAATCTATCAACAATGAGAACTAACAAATCAAAAGGAGGAGAAAGGCCTGAAAACTGACAGCAACACTACAAAAAACAATGTCAGAGACAGAAACATATAACGTAATTAATACTAACAGATCTTTCTGCAGTGAAAGAAATGTCCTATATCTGTGCCAACACAGTAGCCGTTAGCCACATGTGTCTACTGAGTGCTTGAAATGTGATTAGTGTGACTGAGAAACTGAATTTTTAATGTCATTTAATTTTAATTAATTTATATTTACATTTAAATAGCTGCACATGGGTGGAACTTATAATCACTGCAGGCTCAAGCCATTGCATAGGGCAAATAGCTGAGATCATCTCTGCTGGCCCCAAGGAACTTGCTTCGAAACAGTCCAGTAACAGACACGACAGTCACAGAGGTAACCTACTCCAGAGTTCACAGACCAGGTGGACTGTATTCAGTAGCCACCATTAGGGAAGGTGGAGGTGTACAAAACATTTTAAGAAAATTTTTGCTTACATTGAAAAAAATAAAACTAGGCCATCTTGAAAACTTCACTCTTCTATATAAATTTGTGCTCTGACACATTACATCAAAAGAAATATTCATGCTCTCCTACAAATCAGCAGGTTTCTACTTCTTTCTCCATTCTCCTCTCCCTTCTTCCCATCCCCAACCATTCTAAAAGACAGTTGATGAAAACTTCTAAGAGCACAAAACCACTATCACATTCACAAATAAGGCCTACTCTGACATCACAATTTATAATTTCAACTCACTCCCAACCTCTTGTCCTTCTTAGCTTACTTAATTTTTCCATAGTATTTATCAGCTTCCAGTTGTACCCACTACAGTAATGTAAGCTCCATGGGGGTAGAAATTTTTGTCTGATTTATTTATTAAATCCCAAGTCCCTGGGATGGTGTCAGACACATAATATGTGAAATACACACATACACACATAATGAATGGAAAGAACTGCCCCCCCAAAAAAGTATAATACCTTATCCCTGATTATCCTCCAAAAATGTATACTTCCAAGGAACTTGCATATTTCTGTAGGTCAGAATAATTAATAATGATATAGCTACATTTGAATGTCTATTGTTTACACTAATGTTCACAGCAACTCTGAAAAGTAGTTTACTATGAGGATACTGAGGTGCTGAGAAATAAGTTTATGCAACTACTAGGTGTTGAAGCTGAGGTTTGAACTATCGGATCCATCCGAGGGTCATGCTCTTCCTATTAACTGCAGTGTTATCTTCTCTCACAAACACAAAATATATCAACAGAAAAGCTCATCATTTTAAGACAAATAAGAAGGAAAAATAAATAGGTGTATACAAGTGTGCCTAATTTGTCAGGTATCAGTTGTTTTCCTTAGTCTACATGGGATCTTGCTCATCAATCAGGGTGCTGTCATCGCACTAGGTCTGTTATCTGTTAACAGGGGATCTGGCATGGGTGCTTCACTCTAGAACAAGAATCATCAGGCTCTGTTAGAGTAATGAAAATGATTACAGGAGTTAATTTCTGAAGAGAATATGGGATGGAAGCTAAAAAATATTCACAAAGTGACTCTTGGCTATAGCCTACTATATCACAAAAATGGTATAGAAATCCTCAGGTTCCTTTTTGTCTTTCACACCTGATTTCAAAATTGGTCAATTTATTTTTTAAGCCAACTTACTGCTGAGGTCTCCTTGCAGAGACAACAGATGCTGACTGCCATGGCATTGGCTCAGACCATCTCTTCTATGGAGAATTTGATAAAGAGACTCCAATCTCAGTCTCTTCTGACTTGAGTCCTCCCAAGAACAGTTAAGAATAAGAAGATAATTGAGTAAGAATTTTGTAATGTTTTCTCCCATCAAAAAGAAAAGACTACAGAGGAACATGTCTCTGGGCTCATGTCAATGTATTACGTTTTAGGAAATTGATTCTGATTTCAGAAGACTTAACTTCTGAGCAGGAAATAATTCAGCCCTACCCAAAGGGAACCTTTATCAAGTAGTCTTCTACAGTGTGCACTCTGTAAGATAACTAGGTCCATGGAATAGCTGTTTTTTCCTGAACTCAGAGTTATGGAGAAGAGAAAACAGTTGTTCTGGGAAACTCAGTGTTTTGGCCTGAAGTGCTAAGGAAATTGCAAATTCATGGCAAGGCAGATAAAAGAACATCAGAGCAGTTCTTTTTGAGTGTCCATTTGTTTGTAGATAGTATTATGATTGTGCAATGATGTCCTCTTCATGGAAGAACAAGCGTTAAAGATTCAAATTAATTCAACAAATTTACAGCCCTTCTACTGGGCCAGGACTTTGTGCTGGGCATTGGAGGAAATATAAAGCTGGGTAAATTCTGGTCCTGTCCTTAAGGATTGTATAATCTGAGAAGGAAAAATAGGTAAACAATAACTTCAAAAAGAACACAGATTGTCACAAGTATTAAATGAAAATGAAATAATAACATCAGTATTAATTCTGACTAGGGGAAACCTAGGAAGTTTCCTATAAGAAGAAATTTTAAGAGGGCTTTAGAAGATTTCAATAACCTGAAAATGAAGGAATGTACATTCCTGGGTAAAGAACAAAGAAGGGAAGACAAAAATAGATGAAGTATCTATTCATTTACAGTGAATAGGAGACTTCCTGCCAGGCCCCAAAACAGACAGAGGGACACTCTACAATCTTCCAATTTTTAACCAAGGTATTTATAGACCCCCATCCTCATGCTGTGAGTACCAGGAAGGAAAACAGTCTCTTTGAAGAAATTTTCAGAAAAAAAAAAAGAAAAGAAAACTCAGCCATTAGTTGAGTGAAAGTTGTAAGAGCAAGGGACAAAGCACAACCCTGAATGCTAGCTGGAGGCACCGTGACCCATCCTCTCCTAACTGCGCCTCCTGAGATCCGGCTCAAGTTAAACCTGGTCTGGAAGCCTTATGAGAGAACCCAGACACAACTACATCAAAATCCAGGGACCCAGTAAATTATCATCACCTCTAGAGAGGCAGCTGTCTGCCCGACGAGGTGTTGTCCCAAGAGCCATCTTACTATACTGACACCTGAGGACAAGCCACCAACAAAGCATCTTGTCTACTTTGACCTCTAAAATAATAGAATTTACACAGAAACTTCTGCTTCTTAATGGAGGGGTACCTATGATAGGCCCATTAGGTTCAATTCAACATGTAATGTTGGACACCCCAGTTTTACAGAGACCCAACTCAGCAACATGCAGCAGCAATAGGCATAGAACACTAGCCTTTTGATCCTGAGTAAGTTGCTTGACTTTTCCTAGCCTACAAAATGAGAATCACAATAATATTGGCATCACCAGGCTTCTGGTGAGCACTATATGAGATGATAGTAATAAACTTGTTCTGTGCATTATAAAGCACTATAAGATAATAAGGTATACATTTTAGGGCTCTGGATGTATATTTGATAGGTATAAGCAGTAATCATCTGATTATTTAAAATTTCACTTCAAACCAAATTACCAGGAATACAACAAAGTGGATGTAACTTCAGTAAATACTGAACCTACTTGGCTCAGAGCAGAGCTTTTCCACACCACATCAAACAGCTCCAGTTTTTACTAAGGCGATAATTTGGGCCCTATATCTTAAAGGCCCAACATCAAGCTGGATAGAAAAGCTGAGTGGGTTCCATGGGTCTACCTGGCAGCAAGGGGTACAGAGTAAGTGATGGAGGGGTAGGCGAGGGAAGCAGGAAAGCGGCTTGTTGGAGAAGCAGCAGCAGCAGCGGAACAGGACATGAGAGAAAAAGATGTTAGTGGCCCTATCCAAGATGGACCTAAGTTATATTCCATTATTTCCTCTCCTTTTCCTTTAAGAGGATAACACATACCTGCCCATTGCCTTATAAATTGTAGTATCTCTGTTGAAGACACTGACCCTGGACTTGGCCAAGAAATTTGCTCTGGCCAGTGGAATGAGAATGGGCATGATAAATGGTCACAGCTGAGCAGAAGCATTAAGGACCATTGTGGGATTTGGCTTTGTCTCTTAAGAGCTCCATGCCCTCAGTGACAAGAATGGCATGTTTCAGATGGGACCTGCTCCTTCCACCTGCATTCTGGGGTAAAAAAGATTCCTGAGGTAGGAGCAAAGGTACTACCAACTGGCAGCCTATATATATATATATATATATATATAAAGTGAACAAGAAATAAATCTTGGTTGTTGTAAGCCACCAAGACTTTGGAGGTTGTTTGTTATCACAGGATTACTATGTGAGAACTGACTAATACAGGGGACCTGAACTAAAAGTTTTTATCAGAGTTTTTTTCATGATCTATGGCTGATTGATGAGATATAGAATAAATATATTTGATACCTTAGGGAAGATTGTTCAGAGAAAATTAGATTACTACTTTCCTCCTCCTATCACATATCAAAGTGATCAAATGAGCACCACCAAACAGCAGAAAACAAACAAATCTGAAGAATTTAGCAAGTGCCGTGATCTAACACATGTAGACTAAATGACAAAGAACTTTAAATAGCAGATAAATTAGACTAAAGATCACTAAAATACAGTCTTGGCAGCTTCGTTTAGCTAACTCACCTGATGTCATTTCTAACAGGAACAAGCAGCCATGTCATACTGTTAAATACTTCTATACACTTTCAGTAGACTTCACTATTTCATCTCCGAATGCGTTTTCTTTCTAAATTTCATCTTCACAAACCAAGGACAAAAATGATAGAAACTAGTGTGCCTATGTTTGTATCAAGTAAAAAATGTTACTATAGTGTTATATTAGAGGAATAAAATAACTCTATGACAACTTGGTTTCTAAAATGGGCTTTCACATTTAGCTATGCCTTCGAATGTTGTGTTCTGTGCTCTTCTTAGAGAAATAAAATTGGAGTATAAATTAGTGTAACAAAGCAGAATTTCTGTCCAAATAATAATAAACCTGACTTACTTTTATGATTCAATTTGATATAATTTACCACTAGAAGAATATTCTAGAGATATGATGTATATATCAGAACCATATGACTTGCATGAAAATTTTCTGGATGCTATGAAAGTCCATTAGCTAGAAGAACACAAATACAATTATTGATGCTAATTCCATTCCAGTCAAAAACCAGCACCATATAGTCTTAAGGAGGTGGGAGTAAAGGCATTACCCACATTTTGTAGGTGAGAAAACTGAGGCACAAGGAGGTTCAAGTATCTTACCAAACTAGAAAGTGGCAGTATTTAGACTTGAGTCCAGGTCAGACTGACTTCAAACTCATTCAAAAAAATACTAGTTATCGGTCAATTTAATGTCCACATAATTTTAATCTCTGAGTCAAGTTTTAGTACTGATATGAACCAGTATTCTAGAATAATAATAACAGCTGAGTTGCAGCTATCATAAACCTTTTCTCTAATTATTGAAATCAAAGAACATGTGTATTCTGACCCTTACAAGTGATAGAAAATGCTACTCCAACTAGCTTGGAAATGTTTTCACTCATGTGACCAGTGGTAGGGCCAGCTTCTGGCAGTTTCTGGATCTTTGTGCTTCCCTTCATCATGTCAACTTGATCTTCAGTGTCTGTGTGGTGTTCTGCCCCAAAACAGCTCCAAGTTCTTCCAGACCTCCCATTCTTACTATACTGCAAGGGAAAGAGAGAGCGTCTCTTCCAGTAGTTCCCACGCCACAGCAAAGACACAGGAAGCTTCATTTTTTAGAAGTCCCAGCAAAGAAGTCTGTTGAAGATTCATGAGTTATATGCCCACCAATGAATCTAATAGTATGGTCATGAGAATGGGCTGTGCTGACTACCTTAAGCCAAGCAAGGCCCACCTATTCCTAGACCTGGGTATGGGGCCAATCCTAACCAAACCATAGCTGGGAGTGGGCAAAGGCTGTAGCTCCCAAATAGAAGGGAAATGAATCCTGGGTGGCAAACAACAGATGGCTACCACGGGAGATGTCCCTTGATATTGCCACAATTTATAGTGTAATGTTTTTCCCATATTCTGAATTCAATATGTTTGCTGAATTGAATTCAATTAAATTGACCATACTGTTCATGATCCACTTTGGCAGGGTGAAGAGCCTCTCAGGCCATTTATCCCCAACCAGTGAACTCAACAAAATGAATGGGAAGTTTTTGATGAGTTTTTGATGAGCCACCAATTAATGAAAACCAGGCATCCATTTAACAATATTAATAATTTATTAATCTATACCAGAAACTTAAGCACAAATGCTGTGGTAATAGAAATGTTAATGCTATTAGAGTTCATAGCTTGCACAGCTCCCAAGTATCCATATGGACCAGTTGTGATCCTTGAATCATATTTGAAAACCACTATTCCATACAGCCTTGTGATGGAATAGCAAAAATTTAAGCATTTTCAGAATTTCCGTCAGATTTTAGGGTAGGATTTTCAAATATTTAAAGAAAAAAAACAGGTCTGTATATATTCAATGAAAATCTTTTTTTCTCAGTTATTTTGGAAATTAGTTCATATCAATAAACACAAACTTAACTCATTGCTTTTAATGGAAAGAAAATGTACACTACTATAGGTATACATACTTTAACTTATTGATGAACATTTGTTTCCAAATTTTATTACTGTAAAAATTCTGAAATAAATGTTGAAATGCACATTATGAGTTTTTCTATAGGTTAAATTTATAGAAGTAAAATTATTAAGTCAAAGATATGTACATTTAACATTTTATGGGATAAATCTAAGAGGTAAAAGGTAATAATTCTTCCATTTAAAAAATTTACATTAATCTAATGATAACAAAAATGACTATTATTTGCATACTCTGGCAAGGTACCATGCAAAGCTCTTTACATGCATTATTTCATATAATTCTTATGTTCTTATGTGGTAGGTATCATTTTCTGCCCTGTCAGTAATTACTCTGATATGAAAACTGAGACTTGATGTAGGTCAGAGAGTTTGGTTAGTTGTATGGCTAAGATTTGAACCCAGACCCATCTGATGGAGACCTTCCATCTCTAATAGAAAAAAGTGGAGAGAGAGCAACAGTCTTTCTGGTGATCAAATCTTCATCCAGTTAGTCATCCATACATTCTATCTACAAGGTACCTAAATACTGAACATATAAAATGTCTTAGAGACCATCACTACGAAGATTTTTAGCATATTATCTTACACAGCCCAATGCATTTGCTATTGTAAATAGTACATAGTACAATATTTACTACTGTAAATAGTACAATGTGAATATACAATGTATATAACTATTGGTTACATATGCAGAGACTATGAAATCAGTGTGTCAAAGAGATATCTACACTCCCATGTTCACCGCAGCATTATTCACAATAACCAAGATATAGAATCAATCTAAGTGTCCATCAGTAGAAGAATGGATAAAGAAAATGTGGTACATATACACAATGGAATTACTATTCATCCTTAAAAAAGAAGAAAATCTGTCATTTGTAACAACATGGATGAACCTAAAGGACATTATGCTAAGTGAAATAAGCCAGGTGCAAAAAGACAAATACCGCATAAGCTCGCTTAAATGTGGAATCTAAAAATTCAAACTCATAGAAACATAGAGTAAAATTATTATTTCCAGGAACTGAGGGGTAGAGGAATTGGGAAGATGTTGGTCAAAGGACACAAAATTTCAGTTAGGAGAAATAAGTTCAAGAAATCTATTGTACATCATGGTGACTACAGTTAATCAAAATATACTGTATACTTGAAAATCACTAAGAGAGTAGATTTTAAGTGTTCCCACCACAGAAAAAGCATGTGAGGTAACACATATGCTAAACAGTCTCATTTAGCCATTCTACAATGTACACATATACCAAAACATCATGTTGTGCAACATAAATATATACAATTTTTATGTGTTTATTTTAAAAAATAATTTAAAAAAAACTGTAAAACTCAAAAGCTAAAGAGAGAGAGAGAGAGATAAAATTTATTCTATAGTCAATGGAGAACAGTATCTGGCAAATAGCAGGTCCTCAAACATTTGCTGAATGAATTTTTGAGATGTATTTTAAAAGATAATTATATGATCATTTTTCTAGGCAGAAGGACTAGCAAGGAACCATATGACAGAATTTTTATAAAAAAATATACTTGTCTCAGTTATAGAGCAGAGGAGAGACAGACTTGAAACTAGTGAGATCAAGAGAAAAGACAGAGCTAAACAAAGATTATGATGGTGGCCTGGTTTCATAGTAGAGGAAAAGAAGTGAAAATTTGTAATATATTTTAGAAATAGAATCAATGTTTTCACTGAATGATTTGATGTGGGG
Organism: Avahi laniger; assembly: GCA_963575035.1. Taxonomy (NCBI): domain Eukaryota; kingdom Metazoa; phylum Chordata; class Mammalia; order Primates; family Indriidae; genus Avahi; species Avahi laniger. Next base: position 24,503 of record CAUYSK010011177.1, on the reverse strand, counting down.
ATAGGAAGAGGGGTTCAATGAGAAAAAGAAAAGAAGGATTTGATGAGAATTGACTAACAAAGAGTTAAAGGATAGATTCTATGCCAGAAACTTGGAGTTAATGTATACTCCATATTGTCAATTCAGAGCAGAGCAATATATATTGACATGACAATTGATATCCTCTTACAAAATTAAGACAACTAACAGACTATGTCTGAATCTGTGGCCACCATACTTCTCCAGATTGGTTGCCAATGAGCTCAGATTTTCCTCAGAATATAGTTGCTCGACACAGGCAAATGGGTAGTCAAATCCCCAAACATACAGGCAAACCTCATTTTATTTGCTTTGCTTTATTGTGCTTCACAGATAGTTGCATTTTTTATGAATTGAAGGTTTGCGGGAACCCTGCATCAAGGAAATCTATCAGCACCATTTTTCCAGCACCATGTATTTGTTCACTTCGTGTCTCTGTCATATTTAAATGATTCTCACAATATTTCAAACTTTTACATTATATTATAAATGTTATAGTGATCTGTGATCCATGATCTTTGATGTTACTATAGTAATTGTTTTGGGGCACCATGAACTGCACCCAAAGAAGATGATGAATTTAATTAATAAATGTTTTGTGTGTTCTCACTGCTCCATTGAGCAGTTACTCCCCTGCCTCTCTCTCTCTTCTCCAGCCTGCCTATTCCCTAAGACACAACAATAGTGAAACTAGGTCAATTATTAATAATAACCTTATAATGGTCTCTAAGTGTTCAAGTGAAATAAGTGTCACATGTTTCTCACTTTAAATCAAATGCTAGAAATGATTAAGCTTAGTGAGGAAGCCCAGATAGGCTAAAAGCTAGGTCTGTTGAGCCAAACAATTAGTCAAGTTGGGAATGTGCCGAAAAAGTTCGTGATGGGAATGAAAGTGCTACTCCAGCGAACACATGAATGATAAGAAAATGAAATAGCCTTGTTGCTGATACAGAGAAAGTTTTAGTGGTCTGGTAGAAGATCAAATCAGCTGTAACATTCCCTTAAGCCAAAGCCTAATCCAGATCCAGGCCCGAACTCTTCAATTATATGAAGGCTGAGAGGTGAGAAAGGTACAGAAGAAAAGCGTAAAGGTAGCAGAGGTTGGTTCATGAGGTTTAAAGAAAGAAGCCATCTCCATAACATAAAAGTACAAGGTGAAGCAGCAAGTGCTGATAGAGAAGCTGCTGCAAGTTACCCAGAAGAGCTAGCTAAGATTATTGATGAAGGTGGCTACAGGGAACAACAGATTTGCAGTGTAGGCAAAATAGCCTTTATTGGAAGAATTTTCATAGCTAGAGAGGAGAGGTCAATGCCTGGCTTCAAATCTTCAAAGGACAGGTTGACTCTCTTACTAATATTAGGAGCTAATGCAGCTGGTAACTTTAAGTTGAAGCCAATGCTCATTTACCATTCCAAAAATCCTAGGGCCCTTAATATTTATGCTAAATCTATACTTCCTGTGCTCTGTAAACGGAACAATAAAATCTGGATGACAGCACATCCGTTTACAGCATGGTTTACTGAATATCTTAAGCCTACTGTTGAGATTTACTGATCGGAAAAAGGATTCCTTTCAAAATATTACTCCTCATTGGCAATGCACCTGTTCACTTAAGAGCTCTGGTGGAGATGTACAAGGAGATTCATGTTGTTTTCATGCCTGATAACACATCTGTTCTGCATCCCATGGATCGAGGAATAATTTCAATTTTCAAGTCCTATTATTTAAGAAATACATTTCATAAGACTATGGCTGCCATACACAGTGACTCCTCTAATGGGTCTGAGCAAAGTAAATTGAAAGCCTTCTGGAAAGGATTCATCATTCTAAATGCCATTAAGAACATTTGCAATTCATGGAAGGAGGCCAAAATATTAACATTAATAGGAGTTTGGAATAAGTTCATTCCGACCCTCATGGATAATATTGAGGAATTCAAGACTTCAGTGGAGGAACTAACTGTAGATGTGGTAGAAATAGCAAGAGAACTAGAAATAGAAATGAAGTCTGAATGTGTGACTGAATTGCTGCAATCTCATGATAAAACTTTAAGGGGGAGTTGCTCCTTGTGGATGAGAAAAGAAAGTGGTTCCTTGAGAAGGAATCTACTCCTGGTGAAGATGTTGTGAACGTTGTTTAAATAACAACAAAGGATTTAGAATATTCCATAAACTTAGTTGATAAGGCAGTAGTAGGTTTTAAGAGGATTGACTCCAATTCTGAAAGTTTTACTGTGGGTAAAATACCATCAAACAGCACCACATGCTACAAAGAAACCTTTCATGAAAGGAAGAGTCAAATTAGTGCAGCAAACTTCATTGCTGCCTTTTTTGAAGAATTTGCCACAGCCACCCCAACCTTCAGCAACCACCACCCTGATCACTCAGCAGCCGTCAACATCAAGACCCTCCACCAGCAAAAAGATTATAACTTGATAAAGAATCAGATGATCATTAGCATTTTCCAGCAATAAAATATTTTTAATTAAAGTATTTACATTGTCCTTTTAGATATAATGTTGTTACACACTTAATAGACTGCAGTATAGCATAAACTTAACTTTTATACGCACTGGGAAACCAAAAAAATTGTGTGATTCATTTTATTGCAATATTCACTTTACTGCAGTGGTCTAGAACCAAATCTCCCATATCTCCAAGGTACCTGTACCTAGAAGGATCCAAATGATATAAATATTGCCCTGTCCTCAAGGAATTTAAAATGTAAATACTGAATTAGCTTAATATATTAGCCTACAAAAAAATAAAAGTAAACAGCACTAAAATGTGATTTAGACTAAGAGAGCTTCTGGGATCAGAGAATTCAAAATGTCTATCTTCTTCTTGTCTTTCTTTCTTTCCTCCAATCTCAGCAGACATATATTCCCCCTTTCTGAGTAAACCTCTCAACTGTGCTCTGCTTTCCTGAAGCCTGAGCTTAATTGCCCATTCTGCTTCTTGGGATGTATGCCTTTTCAGTTTCTTTATCTACATAATAACAAAATCACAACAATGTTGTGAGGAAGAAATGAGAATGTGTACTTGAAACTGTTGTGTAAATTAGATAACCAATTCAGAAATAAAGCATATTCTTTACCGCCTTCCCATTTCTCTTCTTCCCCTAACTGGCAAACTGTTTGAAAAATCTATCTCCTCCTTCCATTTTTCTCTCTCTCCTTTTGTTTAATAACAGTTTCATTGAGATTAAATTCACATATCATACAATTCACTCACTTAAAGTGTATCACGGAAAGGTTTTTATAGGTTATTAAGTATGAAATGTTCAGTTGCCTTAAGTACTAAGTTTGGCATGATATCTGTGACATTTCACTTTGACACTTCTTGTTTTATTTTTATTGTGAAGGTACATCCTCAGTCTTTCAAACGCATGTTTTGGCTTGTGATTACCTTTCAAAAAAATTTTTAGAACAATTTTTGTGGAACATGGATAAGTCAAAAATTTGTGTTATTTTTGAATATGAGCTCCATCATGGAACCAATGCTGCACAGACAGCTCAAAATATCAACGAAGTGTTTGGGAAGGATGTGGCTAATGAACTCACGGTATGTCAATGGTTTGAGAAGTTCCATTCTGGTGATTTTAATCTTAAAAATAAGCCATGTAGACGACTTGAGACCAAGGTGGACAATAATGTTACTGTTCCAACAATATTGGATCATTTGAAACAAATCGGCAAGGTAAAGAAGCTGAATAGATGGGTTCTGCATGAATTAAATGAGCATCAGAAAGGAAATTATCTTGAAGCTTGCCTTTCTTTGCTGTCATGAAATAAAGGTGAACCATTTCTGCACCATATTGTTATGTGTGACAAAAAATTGATTCTTTTCGACAACTGTAAGAGTTCATTACAATGGTTGAATAAAGACGAAGTGCTGAAACATAGTCCAAAACAGAATAGTCATCAAAAAAGAGCTAATGGTGTCTGTCTGGTGGTCTATCACTGGTATTATACACTACAGCTTTATGAAACCTGGTCAATCAATTGCAGCGGATGCCTACTGCAACTAATTGGACAAAATGATGAGGATGCTGTGATTAAGCAGCCGAGATTGGTCAATAGAGACAGGCCAATCCTCTTGCAAGACAATGCTCGACTACATGTCACACAAACAACACTGCTGAAACTACAGAGGCTAGACTTGGAAACTCTCTGTCATCACCATATTCACCAGACCTTGCACCGACTGACTACCACTTCTTCCAGGCTTTGGACTTCTTGCAAGGAAAAATATTCAATTTTCAACAAGCTGTGGAAAACTCCTTTTGCGATTTCATGGCCATTTGCTCTCCAGGTTTCTTCACTGCTGGCATAAGCAAGCTACCATTAAGATGGCAAAACTGTGTCGACAGTCTAGGCACATACTTCGGTTAATTGTACTGCTTCTTGTTTAAGACAAAATAAACTACACTTTTGATTTGAAATCGGACATTTCATATTTAATGATCCAATAGATTATTCAGAGTTATGCAGTCATCATCACACAAATTTTGAAGCATTTTTTATCACCCCCAGGACAAACACTATACCATTAGTAATCACTCCCCATCTGTGCCCTCCACTGATACAGTGGGGTTGCCAAACCCCTGGCAATCATTAACCTACTTTCTATCTCCACGGATTTGCCTATTCTGTACATTTCATGTAAATGGAATCATACAAAATGTAGTCTTCTGTGATTGGCATTTTTCACTTGTCCTAATGTTTTTGCGGTTCATCCATATTTTAGCATGTATCAGTACTTCGTTCATTGTTGTTGCCAATATAGAATAGATACTCTATTCTATTATTGAATAGAATAATATTCTATTTTATGAATATACTCCCCTTTTTTTTACTATCCATGTATCAGTTGCTTTAGGACTTGTCTTTGTATTCCATGCAGTGCATCACATGATGCCAGTGAAGACTGTGAGTCCCTGAAGGCAGCAATTGTGTTTTACTCATTTTTATATTAACATCATTTACATCTCAACTGGCCTACAGCACGTGTTCAAAAGTCTACTAAATGTATGAAAGAATTATAGTGCAAAAATCATTTATAGAAAATAATATTTATGTTAAGGGCAAGATTTCGAGAAACGCAAACATCTACATTCAGATTAGTATATTTAATTCATTAACCCTTAGCACTAATAACAAATTTTTCCAAAGCAAATAGATTGTTTCCTTAAATGTAGCCTGAATAATACCTTAACTTGGAATGAAAGCTCTCCTGGAGCATCCATCCATTCATTCAGAATCCCCTCACAGTTTTGTGCCAAAAGCCTTTGGCTTTCAGCTTCTGGTCTTTCAAGTGAAAAATGCGTTGCTTTCAAAGCAATCAGAAAAAGAAAGATACTTAGTTGCCTTCACAGCATTCACAGCCCCCAATCTACGTGATAAAATCCCTGTGATTTTGTATCCCATTTACAGAGAAAATAAAGCTTAAGAAAACCAACAGACTGATTTTGTTCATTAAAAAAAAAAAATTAAAACTCAATTTATATGAAACTGGGTTTGTTGTCTGGCATCATCCTAGATTTACGTAAATAGAGCAATGCCCCCAACATATGTTATTCATTCAAGAAGTGTTTAATGTTTTGGTAAGTCCTAAAGAGAATTAAAATATAAGATATTCCTTAGTTTGAAGTAGCATAAATTAATTGGGAGAGACGAAGTAATTTATCATATGTACATAAAGAGACCTTTTATGATGCTGGAAGAATACGAAGAAGATGGATGTCAGTCCCTGAAAGAACTTGCCCTGCCCAGCTGTCCAAATTAAAAGCCTATAGGCTCTGCCCTACCCAGGCCCTTGCAGTAGGCCAGGGAAGTCTATGGAAGAGTATGTTGCATGTTGTCTGGTAACTGATATGCCAAGGGTTACAAGAGTCCCAGGTAGCAGAGTGAGCTGCCATCTTCCTCCCCATTCCCACCCTCACCCCTCCCTTTCTGAGGCCAGTCTGATTGCACATCCCTCAGGCCCTGGTTTTTGTGGTAATTTCCTTAAGGACTCAATTCTAGCCCTGAACACCAGACTGCTAGTCTGGTGTCCTTAGTTCCTCACTTAATTCCTACCTGTCTTTTAGGATTGGCTCCTCCTTCCACAATCTAATATATTAGCTCACAGAATATGTCTTGATCCATAAGTAAAGTGACAACCTGGCATCAAGAAATGTCACATTAGCCCTGGAAACAGTCACCTAGACAAGCATTGTTCTCTCACCTTGAAAGGTACCTTGGAAAGATTGTCAATGTGGACAGTACCAGAGTTCTTTGGTCCCCTGAATTTAGTGATCTGGGTACTAATCTCTGTTAGAGCTCCACAGGCCTCACCCCTTCCCAGCGTTAGGTTATTCTCTACTTGCCAGCAGAAATGCCTAGAATATCTCTTGCCTACATAGAAGAATGGTTCAGCTAGAGTTGAAGCTTGAGTTGGAAAGTGGTAAAAGTTATGCTTAGATTGGAGCCAAGTTCTAGAAGGCTTCCATCTGCCGCGCTGAAGCGTCTGGACCTTTTTCTGTCATCATTGTGGAGAAGGGGGACCATTGGAGGTTTCTGAGTAGAAGATAAATAAAAAGAAATCACAGTTTATTTTATAACCACACCCTGACCTAACCCCACAGGACCGAAACTCACTGGAAGGAGTCTCTCACTCTATTTGAGCGAGGGCCCAAATCACTGTCAGGCTTGACAACAAACATTTTGGTTTACTTTAAAACAGGAATGTTATTTCTTTTTTTTAAAGATAAGAAATAACATGTGGTCAGAAAATTAGACACCAGGTCTAGTTTGAGGGAAAAACCTTCAGAGGGACTCAGCATTTTTTTTGTGCTCGACTCTTGTTTTTCTCTTAGCGTTCTAGTGGCAATGCCGTCCTTTCCTCCTATGCAAATAGTGCTGCACCAGGCACTGTATGAAAGATCATGAAGACTCTAGCCCTGTGTCAAGGACTTCATCGCCTAAGGATCTCTTCTAACCATTCTGTCATTCCCATACCTCACCTATCTTTATCTATATATCTGCATCTAAGCCACTCAAAACAATCTGCCTAAGAGCAAAGATCCTACTTCACAAACATACTAGCATTTTGATCCCTTAAGGAATACTTTACAATTACTTTTAAAAAGAGAAGTTTTCTATTATGCAAGAGGCAAGAGACATGAAATAATGTCTTTTTTTTACAATGAACAGTCCTATAAATTAATACATGCTGTTTAGTAAATAGATGTGTCATTTTTTAAAATTCTTTTAATCCTTTAAAAAAATTAATGTAAATTGAAATGTAATTAAGGATGAATGGCTGGGAAACATCTTTGCTGTGGCACATAACCCAGTGTGAGTGCCGAAGAATCTTGAAAGCAGACAAAGAAAGCTCTGAGAAGTTATGATGCTGGTTTTTTTGGTAGAGGGCGGGAGAGGGGAATTACCTCTGCAAAAAAAGATACACTGGAATAAAGTAGTTTTCTGAAATGCAAATTTGCTAGGTTAGAATATTAAAAGAAACCTATTTGGTAAAAATGTAATAATTCTTTATGGGTACTCCAAAGAGAATTGCCTTATAAGAATATATAATTGTATATGAAAATAATAATCCACAAAGAAAAGGAATTATTGGGTTAATATCCCAACTATCAAAGTCACTAATGTGGATTTTTAAATAAAGCACATAAACAAAGATTTGGTTTATATTCAAGTTCCACTTTCTTTCCATTTCCTACAATTTTTACAGTCACTCATGGGAAACTTCAATTTATGTAAAGTAAATAAGCATAAGTATTGGATTTATTCCCCAAATATTTTCATATCCTAACGAAAAACACATTTGGGTAAATAGCTATACATGCTTCGAGAAGTTAGTGACCCTTGGCATATTATTTGAAAGGTTAAATCAGCAAGTCAGCAAATTATTTTAAATTGTTTACTAAGATAACAGCCTAGGTTTAAATTACCTTGAAACAGAAATTCAATAACTAAAAATGATTATAATATAGAGACGTTTTTGCTTTCTATTATAATTCTTTCTCATAAATGTAAATGTTTCATAATATACCATACCTGCAAACTATTTCAGTATCTCTCACATTTTCTTCTCCACTTCATTTGTTTTTATCGTGTGTCTGAAAATGGTCACATTATCTACAATATCATTTTAATTAATTCCTAATGTTCCTCAAAATTTATACACCTAATTAGGTTTTCTTCCATTTTGTTCCAAACAATATCAGTAAGGTTAGTGGAAACTAAAAATAATGATGAATAGAGATAATGACAGTGGGTCAAGGGCCTAGTGTTTGTTCTGTTACCCAAAAATAAGGCATAGTTCCCATTCTTCTATAATCAAGGTAAAATACAATTTTCCAGAAAGAAAATGTTTATAAAATGCTAGAAAGAATACCACAGAGATAATGTGCCATAGTTCAGATTTTAAGACTTGTGGAAAATGGATCTTACGGTGAAGTACTTTAGTCTTAAAAAGTTCCAAATAAAGACATCAGTAGACTTCCAAAGATCCAGACATGTTTATTAGCTTAAACTTGAAAGGTTTCTGTGGTAACCAAGGATACTTTACCAGACTAAAAATGAGATGTAATTACAACATTATTTTGATATTTATCCTTCTCAAAGAAAACTAGCTAACATTTCTCTAGACTTTTATGTTGAACTCTACTTGGTTTGTCATTTTAACATTTCTGGGTGCAATGCACTCTAGTAAGTACTACAGAGAACCCACAGATAAATAAGGTAAGATCCATGTTTTCAGAAGTTTTACAGACTGGTTGACAATTGCTTCAATGAGAAATAACAGAGTGAATGGACTTGACAAGACTATAAATGCTGAAGCTATCCTTAAACAGTTGAAAGTGAACATACTCTGTTTGGTTTGGTTTGCATCACTATATCCTAGAGCTGAGAAATAACACTCTTCCAATGATATAATAAGAACTTACATGTGCAAACTGCGCTTTCACATACATATTATTGATGTCTCACGGTAATTCCATCCAGTAGATAAAATTATTTTCCTCGCTTTCTACCTGAGGAAGCTAGGGATGACACATTAACCAACTTGTCAAAAGTTACTCTAACCACTAAGTGAGAGACAGGGATTCAACTATATCTTCCTTCCCTTCCATTATTTCCACAACCTTACATGGTCTTGCCACTCCTTTTGGCACTCCCATTCATTGATTCTACAAACATTTATCGACCACCAGCAATTAGCTGGGCACTGGGCATTAAAAGGATGTCAGAAGTCGAGGCACAGTGGTTCACATCTATAATTCCAGTACTCTGGGTAGCTGATGTGGGAGGATTGCATGAAGCCAGAAATTTGAGACCAGCCTGGGCAACATAGCAAGATCCTGTTCCTACAAGAAATTTAAAAATTAGCTGGGCATAGTGGTGTGCACCTATAGTCCTAGCTACTTGAGAGACTGAGACAGGAGGATCACTTGATCTTACCCAGGAGTTTGAGGTTACAGTGAAGTATGATACTAAATTGTACCACTGCACTCTAACCTGGGCAACAGAGTGAGATCTCTTATAAAAAAAAAAAAAGTATGTAAGATATGGTTACTAACATCTAGAAGATTATAGTCTTTTAGGGAAGACAAACATAAAGAGCTAATTATAGTGTAACCTGGTAAGCATAATGATAAAACTAATGGCCAGGAATACCCAAAGGTGCCCCAATGTGCAAAGGATGAGGAGAAATCAAGAAAAGCCTCCTGCAGAAGGTGAATTCCAAACTGAATCTTCAAGGTAAGTAGGAGTTAGCCAGGTGAGTGAGGGAGGAAGTGGGAGTCCCAGGGAAGGACAGGGGAGGGAGCTACTCCAGGCAAGTGATCAGCTTAAGCAAATGACAGGAAAGAGAGAAACAGTAAGGTGTGTATGGAGGACTACTTAGCAAGTTGGGTGTTTACTGCAGTGTAATGCTCAATGCAAGAGATGAGGCTGTAAAATTCATTATTCAAAAGCTGAAATTGAACTATATAACCTATAAAAGGGAACTATTTTTATTTGTAATAGAATGTTTCTCCTTTCTTTATCGACATAGCATTTTCTGTTTTGTTCAGGAGTGAACTATTTTTATTTCCATTTTTAAATCAGCTTTTTATTGAAGTATTATTTTCATATAATCAAATTGATCAGTTTTCAGTATACAATTCCATGGTTTAGACAAATACAGTCATATAACCTAACCACTACCACAATCAAGATATAGAATATTTCCATCGCTTCCAAAGTTCCCTCATAACCTCTTACAGTCAATCCCTCTCCTGACCCCTGGCAACCACTGATCTGCTTTCTGTCACTAAAGTTTTGCGTTTTATAGAATTTCATATATATGGAATCATATGGTATATAATGTTTTATATCAGTCCTCTCTCACTTAGCGTCATGCTTTTGAGATTCGTCCATGTTGTTTTGTCCATCATCAGTTTGTTCTTGTTTATCGCTGAGTACTGTTTCGTTATACAGATGAACCACAGCATGTTTATTCATTGACCAGGTAATGGACAGGGCAAACCATTGCTAGTTTTCCACTATTATGCATAAAACTATAATGCATATTCACATACAAGCCTTTGTGTAGACTTACGTTTTCATTTCTCCGGGGTAAATACCTAGGGGTGCAATTGCTGAGTTGTATAATAAGCATATATTTAAATAAGTTGATATCATAGGGCAATAATTCTTTATTCTCATTAAAGAATCTTTTGGTCAAACAGCTCACAGCACTTTTCAAATGTCCTTCTCACTGCATGTATTTTGCATTAATAGTACAAATTTATATACCCTCTTGTAGTTTTCAAAGTACATTCACGTGCATGTTCTTATTTTACCCTTACAGCCACTCTGTAAAATAGTCCTGGTTGACATTCAGCTGGTAAGTACCCGGCACGACCTGATGGGATGTGCAGGCCATCTGTCCGATAACAGCCAAGCCCCACTCCCATCAGACATTGTGAACATCACTTCTGGAGGTAGATACTACTGGCCTCATTTGAGGATGAGGAAACTTAAACTAAAGGAATTTAACAAATTTGGCCACCATGAGCCCCCGGAAAAGCATAAGGACAAAGGACTCCTACCTAGACCTTCTGGAGCACCTGTCCTTTCTGCATCTTAGGGGTGAGCACCATGAAGGAGTAAACAGGTGGGCGTAGAGTATATTTGAATTATCATTCGATTGATAAAGAGGATATCTTTCCTCTGACAGGCCTTACATGAGGAATTTTGTCATCTGATGTTGCCAAATTCAATTCTAGAGAATTTTAGCAAAAATGCATTGGATTTCTCTCCCTAAGGAGGGACAAGAAGAGAAAACAATATCAGAAATGCCAGAAGTCTCAGTCTTTGAGAGGAGAGGGCTGCAAGCCAGACTCTGTGATGACAAGAATCAGGAACTTTCCTTGCTCCGTGTACCCAGACTCATTGAGATCCCACAACAAACTCTCCCAAGAGCCAGCCCGGACACCTGGGCTGCAGTTCAGCTACCAAGCTCCCGTTCACCATTCCATGAATTATATTTTTCTTTCTTTAGCTAAAAAAAGTTTAGGTGTTTTAAAGGGAGCTTTTCCTACATTTTTCATAAAATATAGCTATAGTGTCACAATTTTACCAGCCTTCCTAAAAGCATCACTAATAAATGCTTAGTTTGGTAAAACTGAATAGAATATAAATGGGAACAACATTAACATTATCCAGATTCGACAGCAACCCTAAGATGCCATCATAATCTCAGTAGAGTGACTTGTAAATGTAGTTACAGCACCAAGTCCCAGCTTTGCCCAAGGCCGCAAAAAGGATGCTTTTCTTTGAGAGGTGTGAATCCCTCACATAAGTTCACCTGGACATTGTCTCTGGTCACAAGTTTAATATATTCAACTGTTCGTCAAACTGAAATGGGAAAGAGCCTTGCAAATATGAATATAGACATACAGTACTTTGTTTTCACAGTTGGTCTGGGTCTCAGCATAATCTGTCTTGACAATTTACTGTCTGAAATTGATCCTATATATTCTAGATTAGCGACTTCAAAATTGAGCTTTAGAGAAACTATGGCTGTACTTGCCTTCATGAAACAAAATTTTCTTGAGAAGAAAGCATAAGAAATTGCAGAATGAATGATTTCCAAGATATACAGTTCAGTGAAAGAGCAAAGAGCATTAACTGTGCAGGTGGAAAAGGAATGTGCATATAATATGCTTCTATGTCACAGGCTGTCATAGGAAGAATTCATGGGCAACTGTTAAAAGTGGTTTTCTCTGGTCTCGGGAATAAGGGACCAGGGATCAGAGTGTGAAAAACTTACTTTCCCTTGTACTTTTATAATTTCTCTTTATTGTGGTCATATATTAATTTCCTCTGCTCTTATTTCCCCATTTTAAAAAACCATGAAATATGTTAATCATATAAAAAATAGAGATAATCTAGAACATACTTCAACCTCCTTACATCTTAATATTTTGTCACCTTTGCTTCAGTTTTTTTTCTTAAATGAATATCCACAGAATACAAATCTATGATGCGTTATTTCCCCCATCTCCTGCCTTCTCTACACAACACTTATTATCTAAATGTGGTATTCAAAATATGCATGCATTTATACTTTCACTATATATAAACATGTAAAAATAATATTATTTTTATGTTCTTTAACTTCATATAAATTGTATAATACTGTACCTATAACTCTCAATTCACTTTTTTAAATTCAACATTATTTAATTCAGGCTGGTATATGTAATTCTAGTTCATTCATTTTAACTGCTTTCTAGTATTTCATTATATAAATCTGACCTAATTTATTTACCATTCTCCTGTAATAGTAATTTCTTATTTTTACAAACACTTCAATAAATATTCTCATACAGGTCTCCTTAAATACTATGTGAGAGTTTTTTTAGAGTGTGTGTCTAGAATCAGGATATGCTAATTTGCATTTAGTAGCTCTCTAAAGTAGTTGTAGTAGCAACTCATAACTCCCAGTAGAGTTTCTGCTGCTCAAAACATTTGGCTAGAATCAAATTTTTAAATTTTGTTAAACTTAAATATTATTCCAATTTTATTTTCCATTAAATAAATGAGTTGGTGAAGTGAGTAGTATGAGGCTCTAAGACATCAAGATACAAGGAGATAAACACACTGCTGAACCTATACTGTCAACCAAAACAGTAGCAAAATTCATTAACGCTGTGCTTGCCTCATCCCCTCCTCCATCCCACCTCATGCTCCTGAAAGTTGATTCTGCACTCTAAATCCCAACTTGGTTGCATCCCCAGAATCCAGTAATCTGCTTAAAAAGGCTCTAATGGCCACTCATATGAAATCCTATGGCTGACTCCATTGCCAGAAGTGACTCAGATTCAGACTCCAGACCCACTCAGAAGGTTATATGCATCTCTCTTACCAGCCCCATCCAGCCAGTATTCATTCTTACCAAGTCCTATTGTGGAGGGCACATAAGAGAAATACAGAAATAAACCCCACAGCAATTAAGTGAGGTCATTTAGTATGACCAAATCCATATGAGCAAAACAACTGAGAGAAATCCCAAGTTTCAGAAACTAATGGAAAAACTTCCACTCTGGATAATTCAGAGTGGGGTGAGAGTCTGACTCAGCAATTATTATTGTAATGGAACCAAAGTTCACAGATTAACAACTGAGTGGTAATGAATCTGATGGCCCGACTGGGCATAGCTTAGCAAACATTACATACAGGAAAGAAAAAACAAAAAAACAGAAATAACTACAATATTCAGTAATAAAGGACTCATATAACAAACTACTATGAGCTAGGCACTGAGTGCTTTAAATGCATTATCTTATTTTGCCCCAACTCTAAACCTATGGAGTATTATTTCCATTTTGCAGAAAACAAAACACAGTCTTTGAAAGGCTATATAAGTTAAGAAAGATCACATTGTAAATTAATGATTTCATCAGGATTCAACCTAAAAGCCAAATTCTGAACAATTATACTCTCATTTAAAAGAGGGGAAGTGTTCTCAATATATTGTATGTAAACATTCAAATGCATAGGAAAAAATAGAGTATACATACAGACCAAAATGTTCATAGCTCTTACCTTCAGGAAATAGAGTTTCATGGGATTTTATTTTCGTACTTGTGCTTTTGTTTTTCAAATTTGTGCATTTGAAAAGAAATACATTACTTTCATAATCAGGAAAATATTATTTTAAAAGACTGTATGGAATTTATACTTCCACATCATTAGCTACTTTTTGTTCAGACCAGTTACATCACCTGTATTATCTACAAATGTGTGCTTAATGAGTGTTTTTCAGGATGAAAGTCATGCATAAATGCGGTCTGAAGGCAAATATCCCATTCCATGAACTGAGGAGAAAGCCAAGAGCCTTCTCAGAAAATAAAGCACTAAATGTTTTGTTGTAATTTCCCCCCAATTAAGTATAGCAAATGTGCTTGACAAATAACGTTCAGGAGTAGCCCAATATGGCAGCCTGAATTTAAAAAAAAAAAAAAAGCTTTTTGCAAATAATTAGTTCTGTCACTAAAAGCCCCATTGGCTTTAAAGTCATTTGGCTCATAATAAGACTGACATAGTTTACAAAATGGCAGTGCAAAGGAGGAGTGGAACATTAGCAGGCAATGAGGTTAACAGTTCCCAAGGAAGGTTACACTAGAAATTATTCCATTAATGTCTATATGATCAACAGAGTATGAAATGTTATTTGGCTTATTAGATTTTAAAAAATCAAAAAACTACATCTCTTGATTTAAAAAAAACTCTCAAAAATTCCTATATCAAATACAAATTATGCTAATAATAATAATAATACTTATAAAAAACATAGAAACTGACCCTAGACAGTTCAGAGAATTTTTATAACTTTGTCCTATTCACATTAGTTAGTAGCAAAGATTAAAACTCAAAACTCTTCACACCTGGTTCTCTATGCTTCTACTAAAAGATATCAAATTAAATTACCATCTAATAATTTTTTCCTCACTAGGAACCTGTTCCTACAGTCATAAAGCAAACACATCTTACACTCTCATACCCTCATGACTTTGCTCTTCTTATTCCCTGTCCTAGGAGTACCCTTTTCTCCCTCCTCAGCCCCAGTAAATCCACCCTTCAATGTCATGTCCCTTTGAAGGCTTATTCAACCCCCAAACAGAATTACTTGCCCTCTTCTCCATGTTCCCACCTTACTTATACCAGGGCTTCTCTTTGTCTGATTCATCTGTGTACTGTCACCACCTGATCCTGTGCTGGGCACACAGTAAGAGATCAGCATTTGAATTGGTGGGCTGATTAAAGCTGATGTCAATGCAATAACCAAGTACTGAATACCTACCAAGTAGCAGATGCTTTCTTCATGGCTGGGAAACAGAGATTATAAGCATCCCTTGCTATCATCATGCTCACAGTACACTGACCTGACAGATAAGTAAATAGGAATCACTGTTGTGGCAATATTAGCAGATGATAGTAATGAGTTTGTAGAATTTAACCGAAGAAAATAAGAAACACCGCACAAGTGGGATCAATGACTACACTGGTCCATTTTTATCATGTTGTGACATTTGGAGACACTTTATAAGAGGATATTACTGTTTTCTGTGGAATCAACTTCAAAAGGGCAGTATATGTGAAACTAAACTCATTATCCACTGTCTTCATACCCCTACCTCCCCATCCCTCCTCTTTTACTCTGTAATATTATCACGGTTTTTCCACCAACACACTTGAAGTCTTCATCTCTCATATCCAAAAGGTATTAAATGACCTTTAACATTATTTGGTTCTCCATTTCTAAGGCCATTAATCCCAGCTAGTAGTCCCTCAAATCTGGACTCTTTCCAGTCTTCTCTTTTCCCATCCATTTGTTACAGAGCCAAAAGAATGCTTTTTGAAAAATATTTACCTGAAAATTCCCCTATTTATAAATGTGCAATAGTTTCCCCTGACTGCAAATCCCATCTGTCCCTATCTTAGGTTTCCACCACTATTAAGACATCATCTTCCCTTCCACATGTCATCTATGTCATCTATATGCACCTTTCAGAAATGTCCTACACATTATCTTGTCATGCATGTGGAAATTTTGATGGTTAATTTTATGTTTCAACTTGCCTGGGCATGGGATGCCCAGATAGCTGGTTAAATATTACTTCTGGGTATGTCTGTGAGGGTGTTTCCAGAAGAGATTAGCATTTGAACTGATGGGCTGAGTAAAGCAAAGGACTCCCCCCAATGTGGGCTGGCATCATTCAAACATTAAGGGTCTGAATAGAACAAAAAGAGGAAGGTTGAATTAATTCTCCTTGACAGTTTGGGCTAGGACATCAATCTTCTTCTGACCATGCTCCTGCTTCTCATGCCTTCAGAACCCAGACTGAATCTATACCACCAGCTCTCTGCCTCTCAGGCCTTTCAACTGCACCATTGGCTTTTCTGGATCTCCAGCTTGCAGATGGCAAATCATGGGACATCATGGCCTCCATAATTGTATGAGCCAATATCTTATAATAAGTCTCTTTATATATAATGCCAACTAACAAGGGTTAAACAAAATTTAACCAAGTTTTGACAATATCTCCCTCTAGTTTCTTCAAAAATACTGGTTTGATATCATCTGGTCCCAGTGGTTTATTTATAACACACTTTGTCAGTTAGGCTTTGAATATCCAATGCATTTACCAATAGTTGATCTAAAACCTCTAAGCCATCTACTGCTAAAGAGGACAAATCTTCTTAAAATTTTTCTCAGAAAAAAGTTTCAATTTGATGATATAAAGTTCTGAAACTTTCTGGAAATTTTACATGCAATTTTTTAAGGCAAAGAAAATAAAAAATGTAAAGAGACCCATAAGTCCTTTGTCTATTCAGATCTCTTGGAGAAATCAAAGTGCCTTCAGCTAATTGATATTATTGATGCATTTTCCGCATGGTATCAAAATGGCACTGACTCTTAGGAACCCAATATTATTTATTGTGATATTTATCACAATATCTCACTCCCCCACTCATGTCCTAAATAGTACAAAATATGTACTCACCATCTTTCTTCAAGTGACTGTAATTCTGAGAGTACAATGAGTCTGTTACAGAAGACTTTTATAGACTAAGACAAAGATATGAGTTCTAATTAAATCTAGAGCAATAACCCATAGCTGCCAATACATCAGCCTTGGAGTACACTCTTGATGAGTCTTTGACCCAGAAACTAGGAGGTAGAAAACAAAAAGAGACAAAAACAAAGAAACAGAGTCTAAAAGAAAGAGACAGAAAGAGAGAGTGAGATAAAGAGAAGTATAGAGAGAAAGTGATGATTAGTAGAGAGATACAGAGAAAGACACACAGAGAAGCAGAGGAAATAAAAACAGAGAGACACAGAAAGAAATAAAAGACATGGAGAATCACAACTATCAGGAAGTACCTAATTTCCTACATCTACATAATTAAGTTCAATACTTATTATAATCTTTTTATTATTGACCACATTTCTTAGATTTACCCACCAACAACAGCAATTATAAAAAAATCTATAGTTATTAACCAATGATGTTTTCTGTCAGGAAAAAGGAATCAGAGAGATTTGCTAAAAAGAAGGCAGGGATGAGGTATGAGGTGGAATAGGAGTGTTCATTAAATGGGATAGCTGATGCTATCAGCCTACATTATCTCATCATCAAGTCTCCAGGGAACATCATCTACACTTTCAGAATTTCAAAAACAAAACCTTTTCCTAGAACATTTTCCATAAAATTAAACACTGAGATTATCACTATGCTAAAGGCTATACGAAATCAAATGAAGAGAGGTTTTATCCTTGCCCCCAAACCCCCAAATACTTAGCAACAAAGAAGATAACAAGGACAAACAAAGAGAAACATGACGTAAAAACTAAAAAACATATAAATAAAAAGTAAAGAATTTATATTGTATTTACATCATATAAACAAAAATTTAAATGAACATCATAAAATGGTAGGTGAAGAGGGAACTGTATAAATGTTTAAAGAGTAAAAGAGAAGTGGCTTCCTTTCCTCTTGAAGAAAATGACCAACTATCCAAATATCTACCTTAACCTCATGATTTATAGACAGGCAAGTGGATTTTTGTTTTTAATATCAGATGCTGAGGGTTCAGTTAATTATATGCTTCAATTCATAGTATAAAAACATCATTGGCCTGTTCAAAGCAAATCTCTTTGTTTTATTTGCTTGTTTTTAAAATTTATTTATTCTCTTTTATCACAATATCTCACTCCCCACTCATGTCCTAAATAGCCATTCTGTTTTTTGCTAATATCTTCTTGCAAAATGTGAAATATTCTGTGTGCCTGTAAAGTTGTATTTATACATATACAATTATATTATGTATAGCATGGTATTTTTCACTTTTTGTTTCCCAGCTTGATGTTTATAAGATCCATCCATGCTGCTATACCTATATTGGTCTATTTCTTCCAATTGCCATGTGATATTCCCTATGGGGAATATCACATTTGTCAGCGAGGTGCTTCCTAATTTACCTACAAGGTCCCACCAGATTTTACATGTCCACTCTCCCAGTCATAACTCCCAGATGGATCCTGCTCCCACAAATATAGCTACAATAACATCCTTGCATATGTACCCATAGGGAGCTGTGCAATAATTTCTCTGGAAAATATACCAGGGAAATGAATTACTGGGTCAAACGACATGAAAATATATTTAATTTGGCCACAGATTGCTCTCCAGAATGGCAGCATCATGCTTCATGTCCACCTATCGGTGCATGAGGGTGCCTATGTCCTCACAGCCCTGCCAACACATTTTACATCCCTGCTATAAAATGATCTCTTTATTTTATTTTATTTTTTTTGAGACAGTCTCGCTCTGTTGCCCTGAGTAGAGTACAGTGGCATCATCACAGCTCACTGCAACCTCAGACTCCTGGGCTCAAGTGATTCTCTTGCCTCAGCCTCCCGAGTTGCTGGGACTGCAGGCACACGCCATGATGCCCAGCCAATTTTTTCTATTTTTTTAGTAGAGACAGGGTCACGCTCTTGCTAAGGCTGTTCTCCAACTCATGAGCTCTAGGGATCCTCCCACCTCATCCTCCCAGAGTGCTATGATTAGAGGCGTGATCTAATAATGATCTCGTTATTTTTTAAATTTGTGTTGTTCTTATTATTAATGAGTTGAATTATCTCTTTATATACTTATTAGCTTTTAGTCTTCCTATTCTTCCTATTCTTAAAGGCTGCCAATTCACAGCCTTTGCCTATTTTTTCTATTAGAGTTACTGCCTTCTTCTTACTGATTTCCATCATTTTCTAGCTGACACATTAGTCCCTTAACATTTCAGACTGTGCTAATATCTTCTCTTATTTATCAGTTTTGTTCAGGGTATCCTTCACTGAACAGAAATTCTTGATTCTGATGCAATTGAATTCAGTAATGTTTTTGGCTTACGGTTTATATTTCTTAAGTCATGTTTGTATGCATAGGAGATAGATGTGGTGGCCACATTCTTACAAAAACAGCCAAGAGGAAAATGGAGATACCTGAAAGAAGTGAGCAGAAAGATCCACCACAAGGCAAGGTGAAGAGAGAAGGCTACTGGGAAGTCATGCCCTTGGGGCAAAACCCTGCCTTGTATTAGCTGTGTGACCTTGGATAAAATGCCTCCCAGAGCCTGTCATTTGTAAGTGGGAACAGTATCTACCCCTGAAGATAATATAAGAAAAAAATCTGCACAATGACTAGTGTATGATAGACAGATAATCAATAAATGTGAATTCCTTTGCCTCCTTCCTCCTCTTTTCTACTCTGACTTGATGCAGACAGGGAATGTGCAACCTCTGACACTTTGGAATCAGATCCATCAGCTGATCCCATATCTTCAAATGCAAAATATCACCTGTGGATATAGGCTCTAAGGAGCACTTCTACTCATTCTCTGGGGAGATATCAGAAAAAGATCAAGTTCTGAAAAAAAACCAGTGAAAATGTTGTTTCCCTGATGAAACCAAAGAAATAGAAGGTGATGAGTACAAATAACTGATTATCTGCTGGTGGGACCTCGTGGGTAAATTAGGAAGCACCTTGCTGACAAATGGATTAAATGTATTGGCTGTAGAATATCTTCCTTTGCTGGATGTGCTAGAAGTAGGTAGGAAGGCTATTTTAGATCCCTATAAGATAAATACAGAGAGGGTTTGTAAGTTTAAGTTGTAGTTTTCCAGACTTTTTGATCTATGCTGCTTAAGTTTCCAGAAAGAAAACTGGTGAACAACCTAATCATGACTTGAATGACCTTCATTTATCCTCCTCTTTCCTATCTGTTTTCACTGAGATGCAAACCAAAGCTTCTTGTTATCTGTATATGACAGAGGCATAAAAGACCTACAATGATCACAAAATGCTAAAGGAAGCTTATTTAAGTATGAACGAGTTTTCGAATATCTTTTTTAGATTTGTGACTTTTCTCAAAATCCACTCATTATTTAATGAGCAGATATTTAATATGCATCTATTACATACCAGGTGCTATAGGAGATACAAAGATAAGTAAGATGTGTCTTTTGCCCTGGAGGAGGTCACAGTTTCACAGAGGAGATAACCAGGGTAACACTGAACTATAATAAAGTGTGATCATTGTGTAAGATAGGCAAACAAAGTGTATAAGAACAGAGAAACAGATGAAAGAATCATTATGTTTATTTAGGCTCGGGTTCCATAAAAAATAAAAGATTCATTTTAAATGAGTCTTTACAAATGACTAGGAATTCTCCAAGCAGAAAGGGTTTGGATTGGGTTAGAATTAGGGTTAGGATTAAGATAGCCAGAGGTCCAGAAAGCAGTTTTTAAGGCAAGGAGGTATGCACAAGGAAAAGCAGTTAGACCCCATGTGGCTGAGCATAGGGTGTGTCACTAGAGAGAAGCTAGACATAAACCTAGAAACACAGCCTGAGGTCACTTTTTTTAAAAGGTCACGAGAATTTAAACTATACCCTGAACAATGAAAAGAATTTAAGCAGGGGAGTGGCATAATGAGATCCATATTTTACAAAGATAATTAAAGCAGCAGTATGGAAATAGATTAAAATGAGACTGGAGTCAGGAATATCAGTTAAGAAGCTATTACAACACTGTAGGCAGGAGATGCTAGGTCCTGAACTCTGACATGACACTGAAGATGGAAAGAAAGGAGTCAGGTGCGACATTTAAAGCTTGGGGACCAACTGAATGTTGGAGTGAGATAAATGAATAGACTTATTCATTCAACAAATATTTCTTGAAATTTTTCTCTGTGTGACACTATGATAAATACTAGGGCAGAGTTTCTTAACTTCAGCATTATTGACATTTTGGAATAGATAATTATTTGTCGAGCGGGAAGGGGAGGCCTTTCCTGTACATTGTGGGACATTCAGCAGTATTCCTGCCATCTACCCACCAGAGGCAAATAGCACCATCCCCCAGTCATGACCATCAAAAATGTCTCTAGACGTTGCCAAATTTCCCCAGGGGAACAAAACTGTCCCCAGTGGAGAATCACAGAAACTAGGGGCTCTGACTTTAGGAGGCTTATTATCCAGTAGAGAAATGTTTGAAATATAAACATGTTGAGGGCACAGGAAAGGCAGAAAGGAAGAAGTGGTCAACACTTCTTCAGGATGAGCAAGCACAGCAAAAGTCTTCACAGAGAAGAAGACATTCGAGCTGAATCTTTAATCATGGGCATTCCAGGCAGAGGACAAAAACATGAAAGCAAGATAATGTGTCAGATATTAGGAGAATTTTGAGACTCCTAGCTTGGGTACCTGGGTGAATTCAAAGATGAGAAACACAGGAAAAGTAGGATACCGAGTTTGTGAGGCTTACAGGACATCCAGTAGTCCTTAGAAATGCAGACAGAAGTGAAGGACATATATATATATATACACTTAGAAGTCATAGGTATATAGGTAGTACTTAAAGCCATTGGACTGCATCATATCATGTAAGGAGAATGTTTATAAATGGAAGATAGAAACCTTTGAAAACATCAGCCTTTAAGATGAGGTCTAGGAAAAAGAAACATACAAAGTATTAATAGATAAAGGCAAAAGGGTAGAAAAAATGAAGGAGATCCCATGTTAACTTGGATCCCATGTTAACATGGCAAACTTGACAAACAGCCTAGAACAATTTTCCTTCAATCCATCAGGATGCCCAATAAGCTAGGCCCCCTTCCATTTCATGATTACTCTGCTCTACATTCCTTTTTGCCCTATTAAATTCACTCTAACCCTATAGCTACAGAAGACCAAAATGCTATTGGTGATGTTACTAATATTATATAATCAATGACTATCTTTTCTTATTTATTTATGCAAAAAATCATATATTGTTGATTAAGAGGCATAACTAAATGAGCATTGTTTTGGATATGGACAGTTGACATTCAACATCCATTCCAATTTCCTTCAAATGTGCCTTTCTGTTCTATAAAGACTAAAAACCTAAAAACTACATTTCTGGGACTTCTTACAGCTAGGGTTCTAGAAGTAATTTAAACATCACCAATTTTACACACTTAAACAAAATATAGAAAGCATAAATTAGGTGAAGGCTGCTTTTTGCTGCTGCTTCTACTATTTCCAAGATAACCACCATTGTGGAAATGTCTGGATTTCCCACAGCAGCCTTCTGATAAAGGCCATTGCTTAATCTAGGAGAAGCAATAGCAATCCTGGCAGCCTGGTTCTACAGAATGATTCTCAAATTCATTCCTGAAAAGTTCAATTTAAAGTCTGCATCATTAACCTTTCCAATAATTCTGCAAACCATTTAAAATCCTGTAAGATACTCATGTCTGCCTAAGCCAATTAGAGTGAATTCTAATCTCCACAGCTGAGCATTAACTAAGCAGTCAAGTTTACATATTAAGCATAGTCTAGTGCTATCTCTACCTATTCTTCCTACTCCTAATTTGTTCCCGTAAAGAAAAGTCATGAGGTACACATGCTTTAACGTGAACCAGCAGAAATACCAATCTGTACACACAGCTCAAATCCAAGTCCAGCTAGACTGGGACCTTAAATTTGTAAGTACAGATTCAAGAGCAGGTTGCCCACCAAACGGCAAATAATGAGGTTGATGGTCCAAAGCCTGTGTAAACCAAGCTAAAAAACTCAATTTCTTAGAGCACTGTGATAGGCAGAGGGAAAGTAAATTAGTCAACGTAGAGGCTGTTCTGCAGCCTCTTAACTACACTCCAGTTATCCTCAAATATGAGAAATAAATACACTTTTAAAAAAGAAATGAAAAAGAAGATTAATAGACAATTACAAACCATCTCAATAGCTTTTTAAAATGTCAATTTGAATAAAATACAATAAAGAAAATCTTTACTATGCAATGAGTTCTTATACATCAATTAGAATATTAAAACACCAATAGAAAAATGAGCAAGGAATGTACATAAATAATTTAAAGAAGAAAAATGCAAAAGACCAATAAATATGAACATACTAGCCTCACAATAAGCAAAATAATGCAAAATAAGATAATAGTGAAATACCACCTTTAGTCCATCAACTGGCAAGGTTTAGGAAAAAATGCATGTAGGTGAAGGTGAAGAGATTAGAAGATATACTGCTAATAAGAGAGCAGATGTGTACAATCTTTCTGGAAGGTAAAATTATCAAGAGAATAAATGTATCAATATTTTTGTTAATAATAATTTTAAATAAATAAAATATATTTACATTATATTATAAAATTATATATATTATATATTAACATTTTAAATAATTAAAAATATTAATACAGACAAAAATGGCTTCTAAAAATTTTATTGGCATTTTTTACATCCATAGGAACAGTTTCAAAATAATTTGTTGCTATGTTTTTACAACTTCCTAGAGTATCTAATCGATCCTCCTTTTTTATGTTATTTATTAAAAACATAAAAATATTCCCTTTGAAAGTCTACTCTTATATCTATATTAAAGGATTTTGATAGCCATGCTATTTTTAAAAAGAGGCAAAAAAGAAAATAATCTAGATTCCAATAACAGGGCTTTGGTCATATTAATTATTGTACATCTAAATTTTGTAGCCATTAGAACTTATTTCAAAAGATATTTAGTAGTACGTGGTAAGTGCTCATGATATATGGGATAAAAGGACACAAACTATATTCACAGTGAACTGGAATTTATAAAATAAAAAATATGTATATAGAAATATCATAGGGAAAAACAGAAATGATAGCAATGACTCTTTGAAGGAAAAGATCACAGATGATTTTTATTATTTTTATATTTATGTGTATTTTTTTATAATGAGCAAGTATTAATTTTATAATTCTAAGTAAATGACAATGCTCAAGAGCATCATCATTCAGTATGCAGGAGAAAGCACTTTTTTTACTTGCAAGTGAATAATGCCCCAAGGAAAGAGCTACTAAAAAGTACACTGTTCTCAAACACTGAAT